>VMDR010022953.1:0-15896 GCA_007922815.1 Macrotus californicus | reverse complement strand
AAAGCCAGTATGTGCTCTTTCATCTAATAATAACATTCTGGTTGTAGTTCTGCAATGCTTAAGAAATAAAATCTGTTACTCCTGCTGGGATCAGAACAGTTGTCAGCATATGTGGGCAGCAGTGGGTGAAGAGCTTTTGAATTTAAGACATGTAAACTAAATACCAAAGTTGAATGTATTATAACATTATTGTTGATATAGGAGAAGTCTTATATTAATGACATTTATGAAGATATCAGTGATGTTCTTCCCTGACACACAAGAGGATAAGACTCTGTATATCAGCTGTATACTATCCATTCAATCAAGGTAGAGCAGAGATACGAAAATAAAGAAGGTAATGGATTTCAAAGATGTTTCGGGGTCCCTTTTCAATGGTATGACTTACCGGGATGCATAGAGGTGCATAGTTTCTGGTTCTTCTTTTCTCTTCTGTGTTTATAAGATATTATTATGCATGTTAGAAATTTGGGCATAAACTTAACTTCATAGAAGATTTTTGAAAATGCTATATATTGTTTAATTTCAGGAAATTAAATGGGTTCTGTGTATAATAAAGCCCCTGACATAACATGATAAAGATGAGATGCAGAGGTGAAGAGCCTTGCCCCAATGTTAGTCCATTTGCATCCAAAATTTATGTTCACAAACCCACCCATCCTCTCTATCATATTCCATATTACCATCTCTCTGCACTGAGATTCATTTTGGATGAGAAATATTTGATGGAATTACAGATTCATTAAAGGAACATATTCCATAAGCCTTTTGATCACTCTGTAGGAACATTTACTTTCCTAAATCTGACAGATTTTTGAGGACATTGCTGTTTCTACTGTGGTGCCATCTGTCTGAATACTGAAAACTTGGGTAATCTTTAAATGGGTAAATCTTTAAATGGAATTCTATTAGCATGGCAAATAACTTTAATGGCACCTATTTAAATACCTAAGTATCCAAGTGAAAGGTGCAACTTTGAGTAGAAATTCTGAAGACAATAATAGGCAGAAAAAAGTGTTTTACTGGAAGTCTTGGCAGAGGAGGGCCATGGGCCAACAGTCTTTAGAAAGACAACTATGGTGATGGTGTGGTATAGAACCAGAACACAGCAAGAAAGCCACTGGTGACGGGACAGCATAGAGGGCTATGGCCAAAAATCCAGGTAAAAAAATGATGAGAGTTGAAGGAAGGGGGAAGAAATAGCCAGATTTTTTAGAGGGAAAAAAGTGGGGGTACAGGGATTCAGTGCTCAAAGGTACAGTTGACAGGTGGCTCTGATACTCTTGGCAAAGGTTTTACTCCCTCCCCCACTCTCTTGTCTGCCCCCAAGTTGTCTGCTTGTCCATAGACTTCTCAGGGCCTTTGTTCTCCTCCATGCTTCTTCTCAGACCACCATTCATTTCCCTGATATTTGCCAGAAGGTGGGACTGTGAGCGGTGGTGTTAGACGTTGGTCCTTGAGTTCAGCAAAGAGAGAATTCAGAGCCAGAACTCTAGTGCAAGAAGTTTGTTTAGCTTTTTAGAAAGACAGTAACAGAGACAGAAGAAGTGAGCCAGCTGGGCTGTATGGACTCCGGAACCATACAGAGAGGGACCTTGGAGAAAGAAAGCAAAGATAATGTCTTAGGAAAGAGAGGGTGGGAAGGCTCAGGTGTGCTCTGGAGGGAGGGAGAGAGGGAGGATGAGCACCTGTGCACTGGGTTCTTTATCTTAAGGGTTTTACCTGTTTCCTAAAGGCAGGAATTTTAGAGGAGGAGCTCAATAGATTATTCATCAGCTTTCCAGGTGTTTCCTTTCAGGGATATGGTCTCTACTAATCGGTCGGTGCTAGGGTAGGGGGTCATTGGTCACTGCATCTGGTGCTGATGCCAGCCATGGCATAGTTTCATCTGGTTTTGCTGCTTTTCTGGGCCTGGAGCTGAAGCACAGCTGAGGCTTAGTTGTTATCTCTAGTTTGACCAAAACTCTGTCTCTGTGGCCAATAGACCCGAGGCTTCATTCCTAAGATTATGCTATGCTTATCAGAACCAAATTGTCCTGAGGACTTCATGCTTAAGGGGGTGGTCATGCAAGGGAGAAGGAAGCAGATGGCTCAGGGTGCTGGATGGGGCCAGTTTGAATCATCTGTCTGTCTCAGTTTCCCCATTCCACTTGCCAAGGATTTTTCCTAGCTTCTTTCTATCCTGCCTCAGGACCACAACACTAGCCTTGGAGAGCTATGATGTGCAGGTTATAGTTCTCTATGTTGTTCTTTTCCTTGATTGCCCCATAACCCCACCATATAAGTCTGTGCAAGTGTTCATAACAACTGAAGGTTAGAAACAGATGAAGGGAATTATAGCATAGAGGAAAGAGGAAAAACTGTTCATGAAATAAACTATAGTTCAAAGGAAAAGAATGACAAAAAACTTAATATTCATACAGAGATCCCTAAGGAACAGACCCCAATTCCTAGCCTTGCTTTCTCGTCTTAAGTCCCACCCACCATTATTTACTTTCTTCTTGGAAAGCACCTTTCTTCATACCTCTGCAGTACATGTATCTTTAATACTTTATGCCCTATTTGCCGTAGTATGATCTCATGGAGTGTCCATTTCCCTTTCCATTCCTCTTATGGGTGGTCAGCGCAACCCATGATATTCTTTGTAGTAATACCTTTCCCAAAATCTGAGCTAGGCTGTCTAAAATAATACTACAGAAGGTCTCTAACTGCACAGTCCCTGCATTTTAATTTTTGCCTATTGGTAGCAGTGAAGATTTACCACCTTATTCTGCTTGATCATCCATTGAATTCTACACACACATACCTCACAAGGGCAAATAATAATTATCAAAGGCATTCACATTAAGGAAGAGAAACATTTCCCCAAATGTAACATAATCTGCACTGAGTCTAGCCTAAATAAAGATAACTGGGTACATTTTTATGCAGAGCTATGTTGATTCCCAATTTGTTCATTCTCCTGCTTCTAACCATGCCCAGATTTCTATAGGTTTATAAGAAACAGGATGCATTGCAGTAACCTTTTCAAGTGACAGCAACTTGCTTCCAACACAAGATGTTGAAATCATGGAATTATTAAAGAGTATAGATATGAATGTGTGTGTAAAGTGGGTGGAGGGCCATTTTTCCAGTTATAATTAGTTTGGTTCTTTTAAGTTCCTGAATTTATTTGCTACTTGAACTAATGTTTTGGTTGTTATCTGTAGTAAAACACCAGACATACATAGTACACATAATGTTTTGTATACTGTGTAGGTCTGGGGAACAAACAGACATGCATAAGAAAAAAATGCTTAAAGGGAAAAGAAAGAATGTGTTACATTTAAAAGAGAGAAGGGTAGCCAAATTTTAAAAGAGAGAATTTCTTACAAAATTTTTTTGATTTGAGAGAGGGGAGGAATGGAGAGACAGAGAGGGGCATGGATTTGCTATTCCACTTATTCGTGCATTCATGGGTCTATATTTTCCACGGGCTCTGACCAGGGATCAAAACCACAACCTTGGGGTATGAGAATGATGCTCTAACCAACTGAGCTACCTGGCCAGAGCAAATAATGAGAATTCTTAAACTTTGTAATATATGGCTATATCTATGCGAGAATAATGTAAAGAATGCTATATTATGATGAATTCTGATGAAATTTAACATTACACTCTCAGAATTTATACCTTTGCTATTCCTGTTGTGGTAAATATTTAATCCACAAGGATTAGATTAACTCTAAGGTCTCGGCTACAAAAATGCATGATTTTGTCTGCTTCCAAATTCATTCATTTGATGTATTCAATTATTTTTACCATCCATGAATAATCATAGATAGCCTAATGGCTATATCCCTAAAAATTTCAAGATGAATTGGCAAGAATTCCTGCCCTTGTGGAGCTCAGTCTAGTAGGGGAGAGAGAGAAATTAAAAAAGTACATGGAGGTCACAATAGAAGGATGCATATAATGTAACAAGTTAAGTCGTCAGTTTTAGGGTCTGTGGGTGGGAGGTGTGAGCATCAGAGTAGTGTTGGTGACAAGCAAAAGTTCACAGAAGCTGTGGCACCTGAGCTGAGCACTGAAGTGTAGACAGTATGGAGAGCTCGTTCCAGCCTGAGGAAAGAGTTAACACAAACATACTAATACAAGAAGCAGCACGGGCCATTTGGGGAACTATTCATTAGTTGACTAAGACTGGAAGTTGGAAGCAGATTGCATCAATTAAGTGGTGGGAAGGACCAAAGGCTGCTATGTTTCATATATCTAGTTTTGATTACTGAATTTCCCCTCGTAGTAATAGAAGGCTATAATGTCTCCGTGGCAAGAAGAGTCTCATCTTCCCTGGAGGCTTAACCAAAAATGGGCTCTCCCATTTGGTTTTAACATGCCACTTCATATGTGATAATATAAACCCTCTCACCTGTCTGGTAGCATAATAAATTGATATCCTATATGTATGCATCAATATGAATCATCATATAAATTCTGTATTTAATACGCTCTAGCACAAGGCCTTGAACAGATGTTAGGGATGAGTGTATCAGTTAGGACTCTTTCTAATGCAAAGGACAGAAAATTCAATCCCCATTGACTCTTTTTTGAAAAGATTTTACTTTTTATTACTTTTTAGAGGAGAAGGGAGGGAGAAAGAGAGGGAGTGAAACATCAATGTGTGAGAAAAACATGGACAGTATCCTCTTGCATGCTCTGACCGGAAATTGAACCAGCGACCTATCAATTTACAGACTGGCACTCAACCCACTGAGCCCCACCAGCCAGGGCAAATCACAAATGACTTTAAAAGAGAACTGCTTTACTCAGAAAATTTGAGAGCCATGCGATAGGTCTAGTTCCAAGAACAGCTTGATGCAGGCTCAAATATCTTCAATACCCAATATCTCCTTTCTCATCCTTTGGATACACTTGCTCTGTGGTGGCTATACTCTCTAGCACACTCTTGCCTGTGGTGGCATTTACATCTTTCTTTGCTCAAGTTGCAGAGAGGAAAATATGAGATCCTTCCTGGTTGGCAGCCACAAAAGACCTGACCAATCACTGTGGCTACCTGGGGTGCTGATTGGTCAATGGAAGGAAGAACTAGTGCAGTTCCTGATAGAAATGAGTGAGATCTAGGTAGTATTTGTGTGATGATTCATTTCCCATGACACATCTGGATGAGAGAACCAAGACCTCACAGGACCCTTTTGCCAAGTCTACCCCGGGTCTGTTCTCCAGTATCAGGTCCCAGCTCCTTGTTCATTCTCTGTTTCTCTTTCCCCTTCTATGTGCCCAGTGGGTATCCTCTTTCCACTTTCAAGGAAACTCCTTTTTTTTTTTTTACCTCTGAAGATTCTTCAAATACTTAGGCTATGTCCTGTAACCCCTTCCCCTGAGAATTTAGGACTTTATAAAACAAAGCCAGTGTCCATCAAAAGATAAGTGGATAAAACAACTATGAGGCATTAACATAATGGGATAGTACTCAGCTGTAAAAAAGAAAATTTTACTGTTTGCTACGGCATGGACAGACCTAGAGAACATTATGCTAAATGAAATAAGCCAGTCAGAGAAAGACAAATACCATGTAATTTCATGTATATGTGGAATCTAATGAACAAATTGAACTAACAAGCAAAGTAGAGACAAACTCAAAGATAGAGAGCAGAGTGACAGCTGTTGGGGGTGGGTGGGTTAGGAGGTGGACAGACTGAGCAGAAAGAAAAAAGGACTCAGGGACATGGACAACAGTGTGGTGATTGCAGGGGGGAGGGGTGTATAAAGGGGTTAAATGGTATTGGAAAAAATACAATTAAAAAAAAAAATAAAATTGCCAAAAAAAGTAAAAACAAAGCCAGAAATACTCATAGAACACTTTTGTTTGCCCCCATTCCTTCGTTTGATCTCTTCCTGAGACAATGAATAAGTCTAGTAGGAGACTTGCTTGTTGGAATAGGGAGGGAGTAGAGAAGCAATAGTAAATAATGCAAGGAAAAACAGTGTAGGCAAATTTATATTTCAAAATATTATCCCAAGAATTCACATACATATTTCAAATTAGTAATATAGAAATATTTCAAAACTTTTTCTTCTCTTTTTTTCTCTAAGATATGAAGAGGAAGAGAAACCGCTGGCAAATAAGCTGGTAAATGAGTGGGCCTTACAGACAGTGTGTGATGAAAATTAAGCCTTGACCGGTGTCTCTGCCCCCTTACTTTTAGCAAGGAATTTATGTATCAGTCTCTGCTAAGTATTAGCTCTGTTCTGGCAAATGAACAGTAAAGTGTATAATATTTTTGGTTTACAGTTTTGAATATTATATCCATGGAAAATATGTTGAGTTTCTTTCACTTTTCTGAGGACTGAACTCTTTATTAACATTTTTAAATACATATTTTTCATTGTTGTTCAAGTACAGCTGTCTCCATCTTTCCCCCCACTACTCCCCCCGCCCAGCCATCCCCACCTCCCATCCTCCATCCTACCCCCCTTGTTTTTGTCCATGTGTCCTTTATAGTTATTCCTGTAAACCCTTCACCCTTTTCCCCCTTTAACCCCTCCCATCTCCTCTCTGGTTACTGTCTGTTTGTTCTTAATTTCAATGTCTCTGGTTATATTCTGCTAGCCTGTTTGTTTTGTTGATTAGGTTCCACTTAAAGGTGAGATCATATGATATTTGTCTTTCACTGCCTGGCTGATTTCACTTAGCATAATGCTCTCCAGTTCCATCCACACTGCAAAGGGTAGGAGCTCCTTCTTTCTTTCTGCTGTGTAGTATTCTATTGTGTAAATGTATCAGAGTTTTTTGATCCCTTCATTTACTGATGGGCACTTAGGTTGCTTCCAGCACTTGGCTATTGTGAATTGTGCTGCTATGAACATTGGGTGCCTAGGTTCTTTTGGATGGTGTTTCAGGATTCTTAGGATGTAATCCCATCAGTGGAATTGCTGGGTCAAAAGGCAGTTCCATTTTTAGTTTTCTGAGGAAATTCCATACTGTTCTCCACAGTGGCTGCACCAGTCTACAATCACACAAACATGCACTAGGGTTTGCTTTTCTCCGCATCCTCTCCAACACTTGTTTGTTGATTTATGATGGCCATTCTCACTGGTGTGAAGTCATATCTCATTGTGGTTTTAATTTGCATCTCTCTGTGATGCTGAGCATCTTTTCATATGTCTCTATAAATACACATTTTTAAAAAGAATGTCTAGCAAAAGAAAATAAAGAAACAATAGAGTTTTCCATGTATATTATCCAATTATGTCCTTCAATAGATGCATAGAGTCAGGCTCCAATAGGAAAGCAGAAACAGCTCTAAGTATTCAACACAAAGAGAATTTAATTCATGTATTATAATTTGTAAAACAGGTGACAGGAGACCTGAGAAATCAAAAAGAGGACAGTGATTTTCAAGAGGATAAAGCCACTGAACTGAAGGAATAAAGGGAAAAGGCAAAGTTACTGGAGCATAGGGTCAGAAGTTGTGGGGCATTTGGCAGAAGTGTGGGGGGCAAAGAGTGGGGAATGCACTGCACTTCCCACCCTCCAGCTCTCTACTCTCCCACTGTTTCTTTGCAGGAGTCACAACCAGCTGGCAGCCAGCTCCTAAGGAATGTAAGGAAATGCTGCTTGCAGGATCAGCTCCTTGTGACAGACCAGAGAAGGGGAAAGAAGAGCCAGGAAAGGATCAGAGGGCAAACAGGCCTAGGACTTTGAAACTTTACAAAGAATTTTTTAAAATTCACTACCAACACATCCTGGTTTAATGTTATAATTTATACCTCAAGATCAAAGTTGTTTACAATAGATCCCATCAGTGAGTTGTTAGTCTGTGCAGTTTTGGGGATGAACCATTAAAATCAGGACAATCTTATCAGAAGGAGAAGTTATGTATGTACCAATGTCTGTCTAGAAAGTATCCAGCCAAGTACTATGGAAAAATAGAGACATTTATTGAAGAAGATACAAGAAACATTGTACATAGAACAATGATGCCTTCAGTTCCCTTCAATGTAGGCACCTTGAAACCTCACACAGTTCTCCCAATTGCCGTCAGCTGCCCTGTAGTACTTTCATGAATCAATAGTTTGAAATCTCTTCCATTTCTTTAAAAAAAAAAAATAAACGTTTTATTTCTTTTTAGAGAGAGGAAGGGAGAAAGAGAGGGAGAGAAACATCGATGTGTGGTTGCCTCTCAAGCACCTCCTACTGGGGACTTGGCCCACAACGCAGGCACGTGCCCTGAGTGGGAATCGAATCTGTGACCCTTTGGTTTGTAGGCTGGCATTTAATCCACTGTGCCACACCAGCCTGGGCTGAAATCTCTTCCCTTTCAAAAGTTATTTTAGTTTTGGGAAAAGCCACAAGTCACAGGGTGCCAAATCTGGGATGAGTCACCTTGGTGATCTGACGTTTTGCCAGAAAACTCTGCACAAAACGTGATGCATGAGCGGGCATAATGTCGTGATGAAACCGCCAATCACCAGTTGCCCAATAGCTGCAGCCTTCTGAATCATCCCAATAGTTTCTATGGAGGAATGTTCAAGCTTAACACAAAATTTGATGCAGATTGGTTGCTCTACTCACTCAGTTACTTTGAATACAACAGCCACACAGTACACATGCTCATTCATTGGCCTCTACTACCCCACTGACTAGTACAGTGAAGTCCTCATTGTTCATGCATGCACATTCCAGTCCATTCTCCCTGGCTGCCAGGTTACGTCAATGCCGAGTAAACAGTTTTTGTTATATTAACAATGGTTTGAATTTTTCCACACAGAGCTCATATCTCCATCTTTTGAACTGATGTTGGGAGCCTTGTTAATTTTGCTGAATTTATTTTCTTTTAAATTTTAATAAGAACACAGCCCGCCTCATCACTTTTCTTGTTAACCTTCTATTTATCCATTTGAAGGTTGCTGAGATTTGCTTATACTCTAACTTCAGTGATATTTTCCAAAATGAATTTTTTATCACCAAAACTATACTACACAGGACATGGCAAATATTTGTGCTCATTCCTCTGAAACCTCAACCTGGCTGGCATCACTCTCTAAATATAGATCAGGATTAACTGAGTAATAAGGCAAGAGTGCACAGTAGTTTCTTTAATATATTTTTTAATACTGTTACTGTAGAGGAGTCTTTTCAAAGGATTTAACCTCAGGTAGACAGAAACTGAAAATATTGAGAAATGTCCACATTCTAAAACCTTCACTATGTTTGAAAAATTGTAATAAGCGTTATGCTATCAAGGAGCCCAAAATAAAAGATTTTCCATATTTTCAGTCTGTTATTTCACAAATTTTAGCATAATGGTTTTGTTTTTTCTTTTGTTTTTAAGAAATTGGTCTCTTCACTAGATTTCTACTGGTCTTTGAGCCAAGCTTTATTTCTGCCCTCTAAAATTGGGAATGTTTCAATTTTAGCATGTATACTCTCATTCTCATTCTGTTAGACTTTTAAGGGTAAGGATAATGGTGACCAGAACTGGCCATATTAAAAAGGGATAAGAAATAAGACAAAAAGTTTTGATTTAAAATATGTGAGAAGCTGCAAGTGTCAGGAAAGTAGCAGTGGAAGAAAAATATCTCTTTCTAAGCTGCAGAGAAAGAACTTTAAGATGAAATTAAATTAAAGGTACCCAACATTTTATGGAAAAGGGAGACAGATGTGCTTTTGGAACCGGGAAAATACTGGTTAACTTTTAGTTGTGATCACACTTTGATAGTGTCTCTGTGAAGCAAATGTTTTGGCTCTAAACGTGTTTCTGCCACTTTTATGTTTTCTGCCTTCACCAACCTGGAGACAGAAGACTGAGGCGGATTCTGACTCTCTGATGAGGTTCAATCAAAAGAAGACTTTTACCTGTCCCACAAATACCACTCACTGGCAAACACTTTACTGTCTCCACAGAAAAATTCCTCCTAAAGACCACACAAACCAGAATGGAGGCAAAATTGGAGAAAGTGGTCCTAGTACATTTTGCTATCCCATAATTCATTCACTCACATAAAAGAACATGGTGTTGGAAAGGGCCTAAGACATCAGCAGACTGTCATTCTATCTGCTGTCACATAAATGAAGCACATAGCTTTAATGGTATAGTTGAATTCCTTTTTTTCTGAATTGGCCCTAATATATTTTCTTTTGGTAAATTTTACAAAATAATAAATTGTCAGGAGCTGAATCATTCTACATTTGGTTACCCTTTTCCTATGAGACTCTGGGTGCTCATATTAGTAATTTCATACCTGAACACAATTATGTCCCATGGCATCCTAGGATGTTAATGTTCAAAGGGGCTTAGAAACCACCAGTCCTTCGTTTGCAGATGAGGAAACTGAGGCAGAGAGAGGCTGTGATTTCTGCAAGGTGGCACAGAGAGGAACAATGAATATAGTTAAAACCCAAATTCTGTAGTCTTCCAACTCCCAGCCCAGTGAACCCTTTACTACACCATTTTGTCTCAATTGTGAACCATTTCCGCAGGCTTTTAACTTACTCTGTCCATGCCAGATCACTTCGAAACTCTGCTTGCGTGGGTAAATTATACATCAGCATCCCAGAAAATTTGGAGTTCGTATATCTGAGACATTTTGCTCAGGAGAGATTACCTTGATAGTCTACTAACTGATGGTCCCAAGAAAACTACCTCCGGTTGTATATGGGCACCTCACGGGGCAAAACTGTCACGGTGTGGGGCAGAACTGCCTAAGGGTGGAAGCTAAAACAGCAAGTCCCCATTAAAAACTTTGCCTACTGAGAAAGCCCCTTTTAAATGGCAACCTTGACGAAAGTCTAGAACCGCTGAAAATTTGTAGACTTTTGGAAAATACAAATGCGGTATGTTCAAGGCCTATACTAAGGCCAACATAGACTTGCAAAATGGTCTGGGATTGACAGCATGAGCTCTGGAACCCATATCCACGCTGCTTCTAACGGGCACGCTTTACACAACTCCCCATGTTAAAGGAGTAACATGGTTCTGGCCACGCAGAAAGCTAGACAAATCAGGTGGCGTTTGAGGAAAGGAAAGATGCGGTCCAGACATCGCTGAACCCCATGAGATGCAAACACACGCATATACTTTAAAATATGCTAGATCAGGACAGTTAAGATGCAAGCTTTTTGTTTTGAATTGAGGACTTACACACACGCACACGCACACACACGCTGGCCTGTACTAGAAGGCGTGTGGGAGAGCAGAGAAAGCATACACAAGTCTAAATCACCCTCCAGTGCAGATTCCACTCTCTCCCCAACCCGCGGCCAAGTCCCCTGCCCCCTCTCGTCTCCCAAGGTGGAAGCAATCCCCGTGCAAGCCCCGACCCTCGGGTGTCCCACCAGGACGGGAGGACGCGCGTTAGCCTCGATCCTTCCCACTCGCGTGCGGCTCCGCGCGGGGCGCGCCGGGCGGGGCCCGGAGAGCGGCCGCGGGAGTACGGAGGGAGGCCGGGGAGGCCGGCGGGCGGTTTTATTGTTTCCTTTGCCCTCCTCCTCCCGCGCCCCGCCGCGGCGTCACTGGAAAGCCGCCCGAGTCGCCGGGCGGCGGGTTATTTATAGAGCGGGCTGCGCGCGCGTCACGGAGCCGGGCCGGGCTGACGGGGCCGCTGACGCGCTTGGCCGCGGGGCCGAGTCCGCGGGGCTGCGCGCCGGGGGCCGGCGACAATGGGCTTCTGTGTGTGCAGCTGCAGCCGCCGCTGGGGGCCGGGGGAGGGGGCCTGGTGGCCGCTCCCCGACCCCCCTCCCTCCCGCCCGAGGTGACCGGCCTTTTCTGTCCCAGGCCGGGATCGGCCCCTGCCAGCTGCTTTTATTTTTTAAATTTTATCAGTTGAGTTCCCTTTGGCCCAGCCTTCGATCCCACTTACCCCGGTTCCCCGTCTTTCCCCCAACTTGGTGAGAGAGGGGGGCAATTTAGCCGGCCGGGGGCGACCACTTTGCGCGTCCAGGGGAGCGGGACGCACGCCGGGCGCAACCAGCGGGGGATGCGGTGACCGAGGGGCCGGGAGCACCGGGCAGGTAAAGTATCCTAGACCCGGAGCGGGGGCTTTGTTTGGGGTGGGGGAGGGGATCTAGGGTGTACGGGATCGCGGGGCAGTCCTTCTGGGACTCCGGTCGCCCCGCTCCCCGCCCCCCGGCCGGCGCGCAGGAAGCCAATCTGGGTGTGTAGCGCGGAGAGCGAAAGAGAAACTTCTGCCTGACTGACTAGCTGAGGCTCCTCCTGTGCGGCCAAGATGATAAAGGACAGCCCTCCCCACCGCGCGCCTTTGCGCAGCCCCTCCCCCGTCCACTCCCACCCCAGCCGCCCTCCCCCCCTTTACCCCACCCCCTCCCGAGGGATCTGGCCTTTCACTCCCACGCCCTGCGGAAGGAGGGGCTGGAGAGGATTTTTAGGGACTTCCTGCGCTGCAGAGTCCGGCGTTGAACCCTCCCCTTTCTGCTGCTGCGGGCTGCGAAAGCTCGCTCTGGAGCCTCTCGCACGTGGCAGGCAGGCAAGCAAAGAACTTGCTGTGCCTTCTAGGAAATTGCAATCGATTTGTTATGCAGTTTCGCTAATTGGGAGTTCAAAATTAAACTTTAATAAAGCATTTGTGTCGTCTCGTCTAATTGTGAAAGCTTCCATCCGTCCTGGCAGATAGACACTAAGTCTCAAGTTAATGGCGCTAAGCTAGATTCCCCCCCCCCCCCAAGTACAGTTCCGTCAGCCAGCGTCGGCGCAGCTGGATTTCCGAAAGGTACAGATGTTGCTAATGGCAGCTTAAGCACGGATGGGCAGATAGCATACGGAATGCAACATGTTGCCATATGGTTCTTTTAGCCTTTCACCTCCAGGGATGTCAATCACATATATTCTGGGAGGAACTTAATGACTCTCTGAACGGCAAAATGAATCACCTGGTGCAATTTGTGTCCCTTGACCTGATAAGTTAAAACAACAGGAAGTCAGAATCTCACAGTTTCTGTGGTATAAATGGAACTACAAAGTCACCTTTCAAGTTCTACAACATCTATTTGTAGTTTGAGGGGTGCTGCCAATCATCCTGGCTGTAAAATCTATTTGTGTATAGCCTTGCCTCTCCCACCTTTGGGAGATACAAAGTTTATAAAGCTTAACAAAACTGTTGTCTTGGAAATTGCCAATCAGCCTTCCAAATGGTAATCGATGAAAAAATGGAAAATATGATTTCAAGAGCTAGTTACCTAAGAGTTAGCAATACACCACCACCATACTTTGGGAACCCAGAAAATTAAAGGACACCCATGAAAAGTAGGTGTTCTTCTAGTCGTTTCAACATAATTCCTAAATCCACTTATTAACTATTTAAAAGTCTGTTTTTTTTAATGAAATCAATCATTCTTAAACTTTGGAAAGTAACTTACAGAAAACAGTGCTTAGAAATATGAAATGTAAGAAAGATAAGGAGACCCTCCTCAGCAAATCAACTTCTATACCTGCCCCCCTCCCATACAAACACACCCAGACCGTGTACTTCAACTTCAGTCATGTATGTGGTGGTACTGGTCATTTGTTCCCCTCAACACCCCCAATGCGTCAGTGACAGCCTACTGAAGTCACTGTTCAGATTCTAGTGGAATGATTCTGTAATATTTCACAGGTCTTATTTTTACATATCTTGGTGAGTAACTCTATTTAATTTATTGCCTCTAATTTCAGATGATAAACAGGGTTGTCCTTACTGTATCCCTCCTTTTTCCTTCACTAATGCAGAGGCAACACTGAAAAACAAGAAACTCAGGGTAAAAAGCACAATGACTCACCACAACACCTGTTACCTATTAAGGGATATCTGAAATCTATGGACATACTATCTTTTAAAAGATTTTGCTTCTGACAATGTGTAAACCACATTCATAATAAAAGTACACAAGATAGACATAAACAGTCTAAAAAAGTAGTTTCAGTCATGTGATATTTCAGAAAGTTAACATTTTGAAAGATTGTCTATACCTCTTGTCCTTTCAGGATCATTTTAAAATTACAAGATAAATGTTTCTCCATTTTACTCCTTTTGTGATGGCTGATAATCTGGAACTTAGTGCTTCAGTTAGTGCAATAATTTTTGATAATTATTGTCAAAAAATATAAGATCTTTTGTGTATATATACATAACAGAAAATCTTGTACGGAACACAGTATGATATATGTGAGTTATGACAACCTTTTCTGGGGGCTGTTTTTGGTACTCTTTGAAAGGCTGATTTTGTTTGTGTGGCATCAGCATTCAGTGAATTTTAATCTTGATCAGTAGTGACCTTGTCAATAATGACTCCACTTCCATGACTTCTCAGTAGACAGTGAGTGTGTCCTTCAATCAGTCACACAGAACTTGCCTTATAAAGTTGTTATTGTCATGAGCAGATATCGCAGCCTTTTGTTAGGCCCCAGGATTACTAACAGGTTCCTCCTTCAAAAGTCAAGTGAAAGTCCTGCTGTGCTTCATTTCAGAATTCAAGCCCATTAGTAAATAAAATTCTAAGCAGCACCATTTACTTTTTCTCAAATTATTACATATAGTTGGTGAATAATTTTGGGCCCTTTTATAGACATAAAGTATGTATATTTTTGGTATACATATACAGTAACAAAAGCAAGATATGTATCTTGCATCATGACTTTTATTTTAAATGAGGATTTGATGGATTTCCATTGTTACTCTCAATGAGGTGGCTAGCTGCCAAGGGATCCCTATAGCTGGAAAGTACTAGCACTGTTGTCTGCAAGGGATCTCTTTCTCTTCTTTCTTTCCTTTTTGTTTTCTTCCCTCCCTCCCTCCCTTCTTTCCTTTTCTTCTTTTCTTTTTCCTCTTCCTCCCCTGCCCCTCCCTCCCTCCCTCCCTCCCTCCCTTCATTCCCTCTCAATTCCACCTTTTTTCATATTGCCTTTCCATGTTTCTAATTTTAGAATTAGTTTGGATATGAAAACTTTAGAAAATGTGTTTGTATTGGCCAAGAATTTCACCAGTGTTTTTGGTTGCCTGCTGGTTTACAGACTTTATCTTGAGCTGGTCTGTTTATTTTAACTAAAAAATGAGAAATACTTTTAGGACAAGGTATATCCCCCTTGTTCTAAGTAATTTTCATTGTGATGTAATCCTGGCTGCTTTCTTATTTTTATACTCATGAACGTATTTTAAAACATTTAAAATAGAGCAGATTTATGCGTTTCTCAAGGTAACATAGGAGAGGTTATGGATAGGTGTCAGGCCTGGAACGGAACTTCAATCGAATGAGGGAGGAGGGGAGGAGAGCCAGAAGGAAAGAGAGTATGTAGTCTCACTGTGCTGGCCGTTTGCTTTTCAAATTGAAACCCACATCGCTGCATTGGAAACTTGTTTTCCTCTTTCGTAGCATTTCATTTTTAAAGAATTTTTTTAAACTGTCAACCTGTAAATATTTAATCAGCCAAGCAGGAAACACTCTTTTACTCTCAGCTCTATGTGCAGCTTTGTTTTTATCTGGTTTAGTGTTAGTGCCATGTAAATACCACATAAAATTTTGACTTGGTGCTCCTTACGTTGACTGAAGATTGACAGAGGCTTCTGTAATTAATCTTGCTCTATTTTATATTCTGTATTCAGATATTGAAATACAGTATTTTATACATTTATAAGATTGTGTTTGCATTTATTTAATTTGTTTCTTTTTTTTTAAAGCATGTAGCCTGGAATGTTTGTTCTTCTTTTTTTTTTTTTTTTGCTTCACATCATTACTCTGGTACTGCTTGATGTAACTTGATTAGCTCCCTCCCCAGTCATGATTGGTAATTAAAATAGGCATTAAAATTAGTCACTTAGCAATTTTGCTGTTCAATTGGCAATTAAATTACTTAATTGCAATTAAAGTCCTAATTTTAATTGGCAAAATGATAGATGTAGATTTA
>VMDR010022952.1:0-15893 GCA_007922815.1 Macrotus californicus | reverse complement strand
TTTTTTTTTTTTTTGTCTCAGCGTGCCTGTTAGGTAGTAAGGAACAGAGTCTTAGGTATTCACCAGGACAGGGCAACCCACTTGGCTGTGTTGTGGTGCTGTATGTGGGGAAGGGTCCAAAAGGAAACAATGCTGCTTATGTAGCTCTGGCTGGCTTTCAATTACTTCCTCTGCTACCCACAAGCAAATTGGGCCCTTCTGGTGCTGATTTCTGGGTGGGAGGTTTTGTGTACATTCTAGGACCCTGTGGTTCTCTCCAACAAGCTCTCTTGTGAGGCTGGGAGTTTCTCCCACTGCCTCAACCCCCACAGGTTTTCTCAGTCAAAGGTTCTGAGGTTTTATTTCCCCATGCTGGAACTCTGGGTTGTGTGGTCTGTCTTGCTCCCCATTTGTTCTTCCAAGTTTATTCACATGCAAATGTGGGACCACCTGCTCCACCAGCCCCCAACCTCGCCCACCCAGTCCCTCAGTTGCTGCCTGGCCTGGAGTCCTCTCCACCTCAACTGCCCATCTCCACCCCTCCTACCAGTCTGGGGGAATGTTTCTTATTTAACTCTTTAGTTGTTGAACTTCCATGCAGTTTGATTTTCTGGCAGGTCTAGTTATTTTTTGTTTTTAAGTTTGTTGTTGTCTTTCTTTTGGTTGTGTGAGGAGGCAAAATGTATCTACCTATGCCTCCATCCTGGCCAGCAGTCTCTGCAAGAATTTTTAACACATGTGATATTTGACTATTTAGTCAGGGGCACTGACCTCTTTTCCCTTAGATTGTCAAATAAAAAAAAAAGAGAAAGGCCAACACAATAATAGCTGTACAGTGTGAATGAATCAAAATTTACCTATTTTTTGTCAGATAAGCAAAAGATATATTTTTTGGTGTGCTGCAGGATTTTAGTAATTAGTTTATGTATGCCATGAGATGGAAAAGGTTGAAAGTTGCTGGTTCAGCCTATCAAGTTGCCTCACAGACATGATCCAGTCATCTTTCATGACTGACTGATAGGCTGGAGTTAACCTTTGGCTGGTAGCATAAGTTCATTTAGCCTCATTAATGAGGAAGACATAAAGTGACTGACTCAGTTTGTGGATTCTACCTGATGCTGTCCATCCTGAGGCCTAATTATTTTTTTTCACAAATCCTCAAGTCAGTTTTGACCCTGAGGTGCGCATAAAATTTTCTCTCTTAAACCAATGACTTAAGAGCTCAGAGAGTTTTTATGAAGAAAACCTTGGTGTGAGGGGCAATTAAGGTGCTCTGCAGCCTTTTGAATGACCATTCCTCAGGACAAATCAAAAGTCCTGAAGTCTTGTTTGTGGTTGGTAAGAGCATTTAATATGTCTCAGGATCAGCAAATCCCCTAAGCAGTGGGCTGAGGTTTGACATTTTGGGAAAGTACTGACTTCTTCCAGGAATTCAGTAATACCCAGTGTTAGAGAAATAATCTAGACATTAACTGTAACCTATCTGCTGGCTGCAACCAAGGAGATCATCTGTATCATCTCATTGCTCTTCCTCCAGGCAGTGCCCAGGCCTGCCGCCTGCTGACATCTTACAATATCTCATCAAAATTGGAAAGAATATTCACATGAAATGCATTTTTAGAAAATTAATGCAGTACTCAGTGTGCTTTTACCTGTGTTTTACAAGAGGAGTATTCAATGTTACTTTCATCCTAATGGCTTTTCTGTGCCCAAGGGAGCTCCTGGGACTTTGTGGGTGCCCAGCAATACATGATTTACTCAATCATTTCACTTAAAATTCAAACAATATTCAGAACACAGTTCCTACCCTCAAAGAGTTTTGAGTCAGACACAGGAGTCAGCAATGTAGCCTGTTAAATGCTATAAAAGCCCCCAAGGATGAGCATCAGGAGAGGGGTACATATGTACTGCAGATCAAAGAAGCTTCTGGTTGGAAGTAACAGGCATTTTGGAGAAGCCTGCGCTTAGACTGAAGCATTGTTACTTTTTCCCCGGGACAATGACTTGGCATGCTGCTTGTCGTCTTGTACCCTGGCTTAAACAGAGTTTCCCAGAAGGAGACCCAAAACGAAGACATGTAAGTGGTTCACGGAGAAGGTGCTCCCAGGCCAGGAGAAACTGATAAAGAGCTGGGGGAAGCAGAACAATGTCGCAGATTGTCAAACAACTGTGTGACTCAGGCAAAATCTTGCTAAGGGTAACTTCCACCAAGTCCTGTGGAGGAATTCTGAAATTCTGCCTCTGTGCTGGGCTTTCACACCCCTTGCCCATCAATCCTTGGCTACGGGCTACCTGGGGGGGATGTAACCTCCCAGGCACTTTCAGGAAAGGCTCCAGCAACCTGAGGGCACCCTCCAGAGAGAAAGCAGCAGGGGCAGGCATTCCGAAGCAGAAGCACACTGATGCCAGGGAGGGACACGCTCGCTGTGCAGGGGTTGCTGGCATCTGCAGATATCACAGACTCAGTGTCCAGTGCCAAGGACACTATTCATTGTTACCATAGATTGGGGCAGAATTCTAAAATGCTATCTGCTTTTCCAATAGCATTTGAGAGAAATTTGAGAAATAGTAACTTTTTTTGAGTCTGTAGAGGAGATGGAAAGGATCCTCTTGAAATCAAGAGCATTTGGGTTACTTGGGGTTAAACCAGCTGTTATCTGTACCCTCCAGAAACAGGACTGTTTTCACAAGTGGCTGCTCACTCCATTGAACTAAATGATATGTGTTGGGAGTTACACATACATCCTGGACCAATATACCTCCTGAGGCAGCAAGGCCCTTCAGCTGTCATTTCTTTAAGTGGAGGCATAATATGTTGCTTTGAAATGTAATTTTAATAAGGGTCATACAGTGACCAATTATGAATTTTATCTTGAATAGATTTATCTGGACCTCTGAATAATGAGACCCAGAATTGGTAACTTTAGATGAGGTGAGTCTAAGAAAAAATCCAGAACAGGGAGCCATTCAATTAGGCTGCTTTATAGCCATAACAGTGTTCTGGGCCTAAGGCGAAGCAGAAATGTAGCTTCGCTGTAGCTGTAGAAATGTAGCTGGAGATAGGCAGCTATGGGGAATGCAGGAGGCAAGCGCGGCCCTCATAAAATGCATCGAGGAGCACCAATGACTAATGTTCCCTTATATGGCTCAGTCCACAATACTCATGTTCCTTTCACTCAAAAAAAAAAAAAAAAGGACTTTCCATGACCCTTGGAAACCTATAACCCAGGGATTTATTTCACACTCATTTTCAAAGTTCCAAGAGCATACTGAATTCTCAAAAAGTATTCGCTGAATGAATACATTTGTTGGATGATTTCTGCATTTGATGCCACTTGCTCCCTCTTCAGGGCTTGCAGCTGCATCTTGGGGGAGGGAAAATAGGACAGATCCCAGGCAGAGAAACTCCTGAGGAAAACCATTTCGAGTCTTGCTGGCCAAACACTTGGATGTGGGTGTCTTAGTAACCTTCTTCAGGCTCAGTCAGCTTCAAGACCTGGTGAAGGGCACGGATCTCTAATGCCTGGGGAAGCTCCTTCTGTCTGTCTACCATAGGCTGTACCCACAGATGGACAGAAAGAACACACAAATCTGGCTTAACTTGTGTTATTCTTTTTCACTTTGTGAGGACGTTATTCTGGTCCCTGCCATCTGGGTATCACCTTTGACCCTCACTGGAAGACAGAGGAGGGACGAGAAGAGGGCCACCCAGGCAACACAACACCATCCGAACTGCTGGAAAGAAAGAGGCAGCAGGAAGTAGCCTCTGTGTCCACTACTCGGGTTCTCTTCATCATAAGAGGAGGGGAGTCATCCGTGCTGCACACTTGACATCTCAAGATTCTGGTGCAAAAATGATGTCTCTAAAGTGTCATAAAATTGCTCCACAGAGTGAGGCAGCTCCCTGCACACAAACCCAGTGATGGAATTCAAGCAATGTTATTCTACCCCTTAAGGGTTGTCATTTGCTTGGAATGATTAAGGTTATCATCTACCAAAGTCTCACTTACAACTGATGGGAAGAGAGCAAATATCTACCCAGACTTTGACTGGTTCCCTGGAAAGAGATATTCTTCGGGCCCTCTGACCACTTTGGCTTCTTCCTCTCATTATTCCTCCTTCATTTCTTAAAAAAATTGAGATTATAATTGGCCTATATTAATTTCAGGTGTATAACGTAATGATCTGCTATTTGTACCTATGGGCGAAATGAGTACATAAAAAGTCTAATTAACCTCTGTCACCATATGTAGTTAATTCTTTTTTTTCTTATGAGAACTTTTAAAGTCTACTCTCGCAGCAACTCTCAAATATACAAGGCGGTCTTAGTAACTACGGTCATCATGCTGCACATTAAAATGGACTTGGGCTCTTCTTGTCCTCATTATGCCTGGCTGCTGGCCAGACCACTTGGCATTCTATCCAGACCTGGGCAGTCACACTGACCTAGCTCAGGCAGGCTGATGACAGGACCTGAGAAGAGTCCGGCAGGAAGGGCCCAGCCTGCTGGCACTGATGTCACGTGGCAATGTGGTTCAGAAGAATGCACATAGCTTCAGAGACGGGTCTGGAGGAAAACTCCCATACTGCCACTTGCCACATCTTGTTTGAGCTTGGACCAAAGTTGAACCATTCTGCAGCCCATTTTCCTCAGCTGTTCAAAAATGTCTCTCTCATGAGGTCAATGTGAGGATACAGAAGAATGTGTCCAAGAAGCACTTGGCCTTTGATGATCTTATAATTGAGCATCTCTTTCAGGAACTGGTTGACACAATCCTCAGATATCTTTTACCTCTTGTCTGCCCGGATACTCAATTTAATTTTGAGCGGCCATCTGTGCCAGTGCAATAATCCCAGGACAAGCCTCAGGATGTGTATCTGGGTCAATGAAGACCAAACTGAGACGTGAGCTGACTTTTGCCAGGCATTTGGGTGAGGGGAGTGGCCTAGAGCCACATCAAGGCACACACACCAATCTTGTCTATAACACTCAGGTAGTCTGGATCCTAAGGTTTGCTTCCAAACCACACATGTTGGCTTCAATGTATGGCTGTTCTCTTTCATGGGGACAGAGCTTCCTGCTGGGCTTTATTTTCTGACACCCCTAGGGTGCTGATGGTAGGGGCTTAGTCACTGGCTCCCAATCTTATGGCTATTCCTCAAAGTCAATTGGGTGACCAACCCACAGACCAGAAGAACTCCATTGCTCAGTGTTAAGCACAATGGCACTCAGAAGCCTGCTGGATTAGAACCTCCACCTTGATGTGTGAGCCTCCTTTGTCCAGAATTTAGGACTTTCTGGGGCTTCTATGCCCACAGATATGGTGCTGAGAACAGTAAGTCCGGCATCTACTGTTGCACAACAAATAGGCCCCTACCTAATGTGTGCTAGGCTCTGTTCTGGGTGATGAAGAGCCCAGGGCAAACCTCTGCCTCCTCGTGGAACTTGCACTTAGAAACGGGAAAGCAGACTAAGCAAAATAATTAAGTGAAGCATATAGTGTGTGAGAAGGTGATATGTGCTGTAAAAAATAAACAAGTGGTGAGGGAGTTGCAATTTTAAATAGAGTGGTCAGAAAAGACCTCACAAAAAAAAAAAAAAAAAAAATAGCCCTGAAGGTGTTAGGGGAAGGAGCTGAGAGGGTTCATGAGGAGAACATTCTAGGCAGGGTGAACCTGAGTACAAAGACATTGAGGCCGGAGCATGTCCGGTGTGTGTGAGGAATAGTGACCAGAAGAGCAGGAGAGTGGGGCTGGGGCAGAGGGAGGGCAAGGGGAGGGGGAGGGGAGGGGGAGGAAGGGGACAGGAGGTCAGACAGGACACAGGTGCGGGCCAGGTGCTGGAGGGCAATGAAGGCCACAGAAGGCTGAGGCTTTTATTTGGAATAAAACCGGAGGTCATAGCAGGATCCTGAAGTTAGTAAAAAGCAAGATTATTCTCCAGTTATCTGTCTGGGCCTGTTTCTTTGCCTCATTTTGCAGCCGCCGATCCCTGGCTTTCTGGATCTTACCATCACCATTATCACCTGAATGGCAGTTTGGTGTGGACACGTGGGGAGCATAGGAAGATCTGTGTCAAAGACCCCTCAGGTGATGTTTCTGCAGATCGCTGCTCTTGATACACCTGCAGGAATGGAACTGGGTCAGCCACACCGGTTTGCACGCTCTCTGATCACGGCGTACACTTCCCCCACTCCGCCTCACCCCCGCAAGCCTCTAAGTGAATCTTTCTTTCTCCCCCTCTCTCCACCCTTTCCCCATAATGCCTTTGAAATGGACTATTTTGCCCCTAACATGCCCTGAAACTTGCACCAGCCTCAGGGTTTTCTAAATACCTACTAGCAGCTGGTGACAGACACCAAGCTGCTTTAAGATTAGTGGGAAGATTCCGTGGCCCTCCTCTCTGTCCGTTTTTAGCCAGAAATGACAATAAAAGCAGCAAAATGCTTTCCTCAGGAATTATAGGCCAAGGGGTGAATTTAATTTTAAAAAGGAAATTTAAAAATCTCCTCTTTTTTCTTCTTCTTCTTCTTCTTCTTCTTCAAATTCTGATTTCAGCCAGCATTTCAGAGCAAATGAAAACCGTTTTTAACTCTGGAGCAAACGTGGGCCCTTACGAGCCACATTCCGCAGTCGCTGTCTAGCGCCGCTCTGTGGCGGAGGAGGAGCAATACAGCGTGAGTTCCAGCTTCTGCAGCCGCCTGCCAGGAGGCGTGGAGCGCTTGGACACCGCGCTGGCTTGATAGCGTTTATGAGGTCGCTGGTAGGCTCCGATAACCCTGCTCGTGACCGCGGCGTTTGGGATGGGGCCTGAAGACCGTCTGAGGAGTGAATGCAATTATGGCCAAACACAAGTTTTTCCGTCACATTATCTTCCCCAGCAATGAGTGGAACTGTGCTGTGATATTCGGATTTTGCAAGAAACTGTTCAAACGTAACATAAAATACCTCTAAAATTATAAAGATATTTTAATGAGAACTTTTTAATGATATCGTTTATTTTTTTGTTGTTTAAAATCTTTATTTCTTGTAGATATTAATCAACAGTGTCATCTATTCTATACACAAATGCATTATCTCATGCATTAGATATTACTGTTTTTTCAGAAATAAAAACATTCAAGCTCAGTTAGATCAAATAATTTGCCCAAAGCCATGCAGTTACTATGTAGTAGAGTGAGGAATTAAACACGGGTCTGTTTGAAAACTACAGTGAAGCAGAAAGAGCACAGGTGTTGGAGTGAAAAGTGCCTTTAATTCACACAGCTGCGGCCACTCTTGTGACAGAGGGTGGTTTGCACGTTTAGCGGAGTTGCATGGGGGATGGGACAGTGTTCCACAAATGGAGGAATATGTTTGCAGCTCCCGCCGCAGTTGCCACCCCGCACACTATCACGGCCCATCGACTCACTGGTTCCTCAGGGAGGATGGGACAGCACAGGTCTGCAGAAGCCCAGGTCACAGAGAGAGCTTCTGCTCGGCACTGCCCACAACATAAAGCTAACATACAGGAAGTGGCTTGTTCGGGTGAGACTCTTTTGCTGATGATCCAGTTTCAATTCTATTCCATTTTCTTATCACGTGGGTTAAACCCCAGCTCCTTAAGAACTTGGAGCCTGATCCAAGTTGCACACAGAAGGCTCTAATAAGTGTGTAGAGTAAGTTGTGTTTACTCAATACTTTATAAAAAATGATTAAAATATTTGTTAAGATTCACTGTGCCCTTCTGATTATTTTCATATATTTGGATCCCATTTGACTATTAAAGTCGAATTTCTGATATGCAGAGTAAAAAAAAATAGGTCATCAGTCCCCTTGGAAAATACTTGATTAATGTACTATTTTTCTTTTGATGTGCTTCCTATGCTTCCTTAATACATTTGCTCATTTTAATCCGTACAGCAGTCCCCATACTGAGATTTAGAGAAAAGAAGCAGCAACCATTATTCTTGCTTGAATCCAGGATTCTGATTCTAATACCATTTTTTAAAAGCCAAGGCCAGTACTTTATGTGTGCAAGTACATGAGAGTGTTGAAGTAATCATCATACTCAGGTCAAGTTGCTCCTGTCTGTCTATCAGCAGTGAAGTTGGGTAAAGAACAAACAGTCTTTCAATTTACTAGGCAAGGATAGCAGCAAAAAGCATCTTGACATGTCAGCCACTAGGGGGTGCCATTGCCCCTCTCTGTAGTGTGGTAAGAATGAATGCCCTGGTTGCCCGGAGGACAAGGTTCAGGGAGAGGCTCCCAAACTTCTGAGGACATAAGGCCCTTGCATTTGTGTTCCACGAAATTCAGAAGATGTTTCAGAAAATTTACCTCAGAAAATTTTGAGGGAGCTATGGATACAGTTAATCTGATATTTTAAAAACTGTCTTCAAGGCTTTAAAAAAAAAAACTTGGTAGAAAATATATAAAAATGAATAAATGAGACCCAGGAGGGAAGACAATAGTTCATGTTGTCTTTCTTGGAATAGCTTCACTTTCCTTCTTTTTTTGGGTGGGGGGGGCAGAGAAAATTAGTTTGTGAGTAAGCAGCTTTTCCCAGTTCGATCAGAGAGACAGAGACTTTAAACTGTTATAGAGGGAGCTCTAACCTCACCCCCCAACCACCACCACCAGCAGCAGTTCATAATTCTCACCCAGCCTCCTTATTTAATGTGGGAGTAAGACGGGACAACAAAGGGATTTCTGTCCACAGTGAGCACCTACTAACTAACTACTCATTGACTGACTGAATGAATGAATTAGTGAAATCTCTGCTTAAATACCCTCAAGAGTAACAAGTGATCGTCACCTTCTGCAGCTATGCCCCTGCCACATCAGTAGTGATCATGTTGAAGATCAAGCATAGACGATGTTTAGATTTGTCCTTCTGTTGCCAGTGGTTACAGACACAGCCTCACGCTTATAAGATGCTTCATAGACACCTGATGAATTGAGTAGTAGGAACTGGCCCTAATTAGCAGTAATGGGTGACACCGAGCCATAGAGAATTGAATATAGAGCAGTTTAAGGGGGAGAGATTAATAATAAAATGTGCTTGTGTGTAATCGCCTCCCATCAGTAGCAGTGGCTGTCCCCAACACTAATTAACTTAGAAAAAGAAATGGTTAGGCCCAGAGGCCTTCTTGCAGGGATATGACGAGCTGAAGAGAGAGGCAGAGGAAGTACGGCAAAGATGCCCTAATGGGTTTTCCACATCTAGGTTGATTGACTGTTGAGACAAGAAAGAACAGTTTGTACTATTCTGGTTAGCATGAGCACTGTAATTTGTGACAGCTATAGGTCATGTATCTATTTTTCTGTCTGACAAGGACAGGGAGCAGCTGGTAGCTGGTACAAACTCAGATTGGCTTGTTCAGGCTGCGAACTATGGAGACAGAGCCTTGGTTTTCAGGCCGAGATACAAAGGAGGGAGGGTGTGTGGCTGATGCTCGCCCGTCTGCACAAACTTAACTGGAGATAACGAATTTCTGGCTGCAGGTGGGAAAATGAAGCTTAATGATTCTGAGAACTGTGTCATTAATTTCCTTCTGAGCATAAAAAGAGAGTAGGCTTTACACCTCTGTCTCTCCCCTCTCCTCTCCCACTGTGGACGCCTTCGATTCAATTTAAGTCTAACAAACATCAGCTGAGCTCTTTTTAAATACCTGGCACTGTGCGAGGCACTGAGAAAGTGAGATGAATGTGGTGTGCTTGCTGAGCCTCCAGGATCAGTTCAATATAGAAGGCAGACAGGTAATCAAACAGGGTGGTAATTGCGGTCATATAATAGATCTATGCACAAAAGCCGCAGGATGCATATAAAGGAACAATTGTTGTAGAGTAAGGAGAATTGTATGGAACTAGTCAGTTTGTGGAAACGAGAACACCATATTAAGGAATGCAAATTGCTTTCCAGCACATGATTTCAACTTTTCCCTCTGGTAAATTGATTAGAAAAGAGCTGACAGGTGAAAGGACTGTCTCATCTACTTGGTACAGGTTCTTTCCAGAATGCCCCTAGCTCTTCCCCGCCCCTTGCTAAGGGCTAACCCCCTGGCTTTGACGGGTCCCCGTGTAGCCGCTTCTTTCACGCCCAAGGATGGTACCGTGAATGTCTGTCTGTAAGCCCAATTTCATTGGGTTTTTGCAAAATTGTCTGTGATTTTCATTTTATTTCCTTTAGACAGTAAAAAAAAAATCCTGGAAAATGTATTCAGCTGAAGTATTCTTGTGTTTTGCAGGCCAGAAGTGTCAACATCTCCCTTAGGAAAAAGGCCATTGACAAAGTTCTGTGTAGTTAACCCACAAGGTGAATGCCCCAAAGCCATAAGATGCTGCACAGATAAGAGAGCGATTAAATGGGGGCTTTAGATAGTCAAGTCCATGAAGTTTCCTGTCATCTCCCAGTTTTTTACAAGCTCATTAATTCTGTCCTCATTTTCCCGAAGCCTCTCTCAACCACGCCTTCCACCAGTGCTGGTTTTACAGGCCCTCTCCCTGCCAGCCTGCCTGTTAGACCTCAACAAACAGGCCTGCTCCTGTAAACTGTCAAACAACAAAACTGAAACAGCTTAGCAATGAGTTTGAGGTCTGTTATTCAAGGGAGAACAATCCGTGGACTGGGGGAGTGCAGCACCTAAGAAGCAGTGGGGAATTCTCCCTGAGGGATTTAGGCAAGAGCAAGGGCTGTGAGTCTTGGGGGAAGTAAAGCAGAAACAGAGCCGGATTGGCTGGGCGGTCGGGGATTTCCTTATAAGGCCAGCAGGTCCCATTTTTCGAGGGTAAGGTGGACTAGCCACAGCTGAGTTGGAGGATTGTGATTGGTATTTGTTACATTTCCTTAACAGTGAGGCATTTCCCATAAATTCAGGCTGACTTAGGTTTCGATTTGTGACATGGGCTGGACCACCAAGGCAGGCCTCTGTTTTACGGGTCACAGTATGTACATTAACTTTGTTATTTTTAAATCATATTTTATTGATTATATTATTACTGTTGTCCCAATTTTTCCTCCTGTGCCTCCCTCCACCCAGCACCCCCCACTGCCTCAGGCAATCCCCACACCATTGTCCATGACCATGGGTCATACATATAGGTTCTTTGGCTCCTCCATTTCCTGTACTGTACTTTACATCTCCAGGGCTATTCTGTAACTACCTATTTGTACTTCTTAATCCCCTGACCTCTTCACCCATTCCCCCACAATCGCTCCCATTGAGCAACCATCAAAATGCTCTCTGTATCCATGATTCTGTCTCTGTTCTTCTTGTTTGTTTAGTTTGTTGTTTAGATTCAGTTTTTGGTAGCTATGTATTTATTACCATTTTGTTGTTCATAATTTTGATCTTTTTTTTCTCAATTAAGTTCCTTTAACATTTCAGCAAAGTTCCTTTTGAGAAATCAGCTGACAGTCATATAGGAATTCTCCTGTAGGTAACTGACTGCTTTTCTCTTGGTGCTTTTAAGATTCTCTATTTTTAACCTTTGGCATTTTAATTATGATGTGTCTTGGAGTGGTCCTCTGCATCCATCTTGTTTGAGACTCTGTGCTTCCTGGACTTGCATGTCTATTTCCTTCACCAAATTGGGGAAGTTTTCTTTCATTATTTTTTCAAATAGGTTTCCAATTTCTTGCTCTTAATCTTCTCCTTCTGGCGCCCCTTTGATGTGGATGCTGGAATGCTTGAAGTTGTCCTAGAGGCTGCTCACACTGTCCTTAGTGTCTGATGTCTTCTTCTTGTCTGATTGGTTGTTTTATTTTTGCCTCTTTAGGTTCCAAATAATTGATTTGACGCTCCTCTACTGTCGTTTCCCTGTGAATTGTTCTTTATTTCAATTAGTGTACCCTTTATTTCTGACTGGATCTTTTTTATGCTGTTGAGGTCCTCACTGAGGCTAGATCAAAGTTATGAAAAGCAGGGACCTACAGCCAGAATTGCCCTACCCAGTGAAACTGTCATTTAGAATCAAAGGGCAGAAAAAGAGCTCTCCAGACAAGAGTAAACTAAAGGAGTTCATCATCACCAAACCATTATTATATACATTAACTTTGTCAATACCATGACACTTCTCCAGAAGAAAAAAGTGGCAAAGGGGGAAATTGTGATGTCCTATTGCTATAGGAGAGGCAAAGTAGTTCACTTTTTGGGTACTTGATGCAGAATAATATAGAAAATAAATTTATGTGTCTGGAAAAATCTCGTATTTGTAGTATAAATCCATGCCATCAGATCCTAGTGAAAGAAGCAAGCAGTAAATATATAAACAAAAATATTGAAATAAATCCTCAATATTTAATGAAGAAAATTTATGGGGATTTTAAAAGAAATTTCATGTAACCACTGAGTATTCCACTATTTGGCAGCAATGTCCTATAGAATCCTGGACAGTCCCCTGAGGCTAGTGTCCCCAAGCTAGCCATGGGGTATTTAATAATCGAATTATGTCCAACCATCAGACTTAGCTTCAATACTGTAAGAGAACTGGCCATAAATGCTCCTGCAATTGGTACTCCTCCCAAAGCCTAGATCCCTACAATTTGCTTTGAATGTCAGCCAGACACTTAAATGTTTTCCGTTTGATTCAGGCTGTCTTTCCTCCTTGGGCCTGTCATGCTCATCTATGTGAAAATGAGCCCTCAGCTCCAGAGAGGAATTGGGAAGATGTTCACAGGAAGGCAATCCAGGCTATGTTTAGACGGCAGCACATCCCAGGAAGCCTCTGAATGTACATGCATGCTGGAGGGGGTTGCTAAACATTGGGTTATGATGTGCAATGGGCTTGTATACAGACCACACTTAGGAGGCCTTGAAACAGAGGGCCAGTCTGGACTTTTGGCTATTACAATGTGTCACACAAACAGGGACAGTTGATTTATCAAAGGTTTGGAAATTTTAATGTTGCCAAAGGGAATATTCAGGGACATGACCTATTACCCTTTGTTGCCAAATGAATTCAAACTGTGACCTGTTTGTCTCAGCCACCATGAGCTTTGTTTTCTGATGGGACCCAACAGCATCTAGGAAAACGGAACTAAAATAATAAACTGTACAACCCACGCTCTGGATCTTGTAATGTGTAAGGCTGAAGACAGCCATTAGAGTTAGACACTTATTTTGCCAGGGAAGTATCCAAGACTTTAAAATCAAATCGTTGGCCAGCCAGTCTTGATGGCTCTGGCTGCAGGAAGCTCCAGAGAGACGGCAACAGGGACCAGTCTCATTCCAGGTGAGACTCCTGATGAGGCAGGGGATGGCAGCCTCCATTCTTTTCACCACTCAGCCTTGAATTGTGCAAACCCCAGTCCCTGAGGCATTGCCTGTGGGAAGTTACCCTGCAGAAATCAGGATGGGTGCACTGGGTTTTGTGGTAAGTAACCTTGGCAAATTTTACAGTCTCTCTTCCTCTTGAAGACTCACAATGCTCTTCAACATCTTAAATACGCTGAGAACTCCTGAAGTCAAACCATTTTTATTTTTTGTACGCTATTACATATGTTTTTAGTCTAGCATTTTGAAAATTTATTTAACAATTGTTAAAAGATAAACTGAGGCATATTAAAAAGGCTTAGATTTTATTTGAGCAAAAATCAACTTGAATCAGGCACCGACCAACTGAAGTGGTTAGGAGCACTCTAACGAGGGTCAGGGGAAAAACATATAAAGTGAAGGAGAAAAAAGGGAATTATTTGATTAGCTGTTAACTAACTTAAAGTCCAACTGGCTGTTTGTGATGGATTGTCCTTAGGTTTTCATTTCTTAACCTTGAGGCATTTACAAGCTTGGGTTATGGTTTGCTTACTTAGTCCGCCATGGAATTAGAGCCACCTCAGTCTAATGACCAATGACCTTCTTGTTTAAATAATTTAACCCCATGCAACCTTTTTTTTTTTCTTTGCAGAACAATTGTTACTATCTCAAGGAATCAGCGTTGGACAGTAAACATTTTGGAAAAGGCATGCAGAAGTAATGTGTGCATCACCAGCAAGGTAGCGTATACAACTACTCATGGGTGTGGAGGGCGCTATAGTATATCTGTATAAAGCCATGCTCTTGGACGGTCAATGTCTTTGATGAAGGCAATCCCAGGTGGCCTGGTGATTCCTTGCTTACAGGTGAGGGTGTACTTGGTGGAAGTCATTGTCAATTTCAGCTCAGATGGAAGGTGATTGGCACAGCAGTGCTCCCAACTCCAGATTTTTCCTTCGATCCTCAAGTGGGCTCTTCCTATAATATCAAAAAAAAACAAAAACAAAAACAGAAAACCCTGGGAAGGACAGATGCTGAAATCTTATCAGAACCACACCACGATTTGTCTAGGGTGGCCATCGGTGGGTACAGGCCTTCTTTGGGCTCCCGAATGGGCCACCTACAACACTATTAAGAATAAAAAGTAAGGGGAAGGAAGGCGGGAGAGACCACACAAGACTAAGATCAGCTTTTGTTTTAATGATCACCAATTAAAGCTGAATTGGAATGGGAGGCTGGAGGATAAAATGAGAGCCCTCTGGCCTGGGAGGCCTGATTTGGAGCTTGAATTCTTCAACCCCTGCCTTAGTCAGAGTTATAATTTATAATGCTGCCGTGGAGGGGAGTAGCCTTGGGAAATATTTCTGAGTCTGAGAGTATAGGGGTAGCTTGGGGACAAACAACTCATTACTTGAAGCTGTTTACCGGAGATTTGGTGAAAATATCCAGGGGAAAAAAAATCTTCAAGAAAAACAAGTCCCTGTGGAGTTTCTTACTCTTTCTGGCTTTTTTTTTCCCTCATAGACTAACACAAAAAGGCTCCTTTGTGTTAGTTTGGACCCTCTTAAAAGCTGACATAAGATGGAATTAGTTGCTCAAGAGATTCATTGGAGAAAATGCCCGTGAAGGTAAATGGGAGGGGAAATTGAGAAGGCAGGCAGAGGAAGGCACCTGTGAGAGGAAGGAGGCAAGGACTGTGGGGTGGGGAGAGACTCAACCTGCAGCAAACTGCAGGACAGTCCTGAGGAAGGTTCCAGCCAGCCAATGGGCAGTGCTCCAGCCAAAGTTGCCTGTGGAAAGGGTCCCGTTTCTCTCAAGAATGGACCTGCAGTTCAGCCCCACTGTTATCAGTCATGGACTGGCACAGCCTCACACAAGTGTGACCTGTCCAACTTTATTACTTGTTGGTTCTGATAGACCCAACTCATAAGGGGAAATGTAGGATGCATGGTCATTTAGCATCTCATGGTCAAGTGTTCCATAACAGGCACTGTTTCTCAAAAGCTGTATAATGAATTCTCTCCTGCAGAAGCCACAGCCTTGCTCCAGAATACCAAGGGTCTGATACGTGTTTCTCCCACTGGGTTTACCACAAGCTCCACAGTGAATCTTTTTCTACCCCTGGGTGGACTGCATGGCCCACAGAATCAGCTACACTGTATTGCCCATGGGCAGGGCTGCTTGCACTGTAGCCTGGACCTAGTGCTCTAAGCTGCTCTCAAGGCTGGTAGTCTTCTATGTCATCTGGGACCTGGGAAAAGTCAGCACTCCTACAGATGGAATCTGTTGTCTCTAGATCCCAAATGGCCTGTTGAACACTGCACTTCCTTCTTTGTGGTAGGAGAGGCGAGATGCAATTTGTCTTGTACTTTGGAAAGGATATCCCAGCATCCCGAAACCACTAGACTCTGAGAAGTGTCAGTGAAATAGCAGGTCCCTGAATCTTCCCAAGGTTTATCTCCCACCCTCTGAAGTGCATGTGTCTCCACTGTACCAGTCTCTCTCTTGTCCTGTCTGATCAGCCTGATGTTATTGTTGGAATGGATCAGTGTGATGAGGTCTGCTACTCAGCTGGGCTACTGGAACTCTGCAGTCTATTTTTAGGCTCCCTCTTTCTGTAGAGGACAGACTGACAAATTACATGAAGATATAACACGTACAGGCCTACCTCAAAAAGCA
>VMDR010022951.1:0-15899 GCA_007922815.1 Macrotus californicus | reverse complement strand
GGACGACGGGGACGACGGGGACGACGACGGGGACGACGACGGACGGGGGACGGGGGACGGGACTCCTGGTGGCTGAAGGTAGGGTTCTTTACCCCCCCTGAACATTTGAATCACCTGGGTACTTTTAAAAATACTGACTTATACTCTAAAAAAGTTACAAAACACTGTCGAAAGGAGTTCAAGACGACCTAAGTAAATGGAGACATTGTACGCAGCAGCAGACTTGATGTAAAAATGACTGACTACACTCCCCAAGTTGATCTGCAGGTTCAATGCAAAATCCTAGCGGGGTTGTTTTTGGTTTTTGTTGTTTTGCAGAAATTCACTAGCTGATCCCAAAATGCACACCCAAACACAAGGGACCCACAATCGAGCCAAAACAAACTTGAAATAGAAAAAAGTTGGAAGATCCCACTTCCCGATTTCAAAACATACTGTAAAGCTACAGTAATCAAAACAGTGAGGTACCGGCCATGAAGACAGAAATATAGGTTAATGGAATAAAATCGAGAGTTTCAAAATAAATCGTGACACTTATTGTCTGTTTTTGACTAGGGCATGAACAATTTAATGGTGAAATAGACCTTTCAAAAAAGAATATGGCTGGATATCTACACATACAGAATGTTAGACTCGTTCCTTACACTATGCCCAAAATAACCTCAAAACAGACCACAGATGTGACTGAAAGAGCTGAAATTAAAAGTCTTAGAAGAGCCCTAGCCAGTATGGCTCAGTTGGTTGGAGCATGGTCTGGTAAATGGAAAGGCCGTGGGTTCAATCCCCGGTTATGGCACAAGCTTAGGGTTATGGCACAAGCTTAGGTTGTGGGTTCGGCCTGCAATTGGGGGTGGGGGCGGGGGGGCGATGTTTCTCCCGCCTCCTCTCTCTGCTTTCCCCTCTCTCTAAAATCAATCAGCATGTCCTAGGGTGAGGATTTAAAAAATGTCTGTCTTAGGAAAACACACAGCAGTAAACCTTTGTGTCTTTGAATTAGATAAAGTGTTCTTAGATGTGACACCAAAAGGCACAAGCAACAGAAAACTCAAATCAAAGAAAAATTAAAGGCTTTTGTGCCAAGAACAACATACAGAAAGTGACACGGGAACGACAGAATGAGAGAAAACACCTGCAATTCACATACCTATAAGGGACCTGTATCCAGCTATAAAAAGAACCCTTACGACTCAATAATAAAAATAAAAGCAGCCCACTGAAAAACGGACCAAGGTTCTAAACAGCCATTTCTTCAAAGAAGATACATGACATGCACAAAGAAAACAAGCTCAGCATCATTAGGTACCAAGGGAATGCAAATCAAAATCAAAAGGAGGCACCACTTCACACCCACTAGCACCATGACAGTCAGACAAAAACAGTGTTGGCGAGGATGCACATAAAGTGGGACCCCACATGTTCCTGGTAAATGTAAAGTAGTGTGACCACTTTGGAAGAGTTTGGCAGTTCCTTAAAGGATCACGCACTGAGTCATCGTAAGACCCAGCAATTCCACCCCTAATTATGTATATACTCAAGAGAAATTAAAACAGGTTCACATGAAAACTTACACAGAGGGCAAATGATCAGAGCATTATTCATAAAAGCCAATAGGGAAATAGTCCATCAACTGCTGAGTGGATAAATAAAACTGGTACACCCACATAGAGGACTATTATTCAGCAATAAAAAGGAATGAAGTACTGGTACCTGCTACAACATGGATGAACCTTAAAAACAGTGCTCAATGCAAGAAGCCAGCCGTAAAAAACTGCGTAACTAATGTGTGATTCCACTTATACGAAACACCCAGAACAGGCAAATTGACAGAACAGGTCTGAGGAGAGTTGGGAAATGGGGAGTGATTGCTCAAGGGAATGGGTTAGTGAATGTTCTCTTGAGAATAGTGAAGATTTTCTAAAATCGACTGTTTGCACAACTCTCTGAATAGACTAAAAAACTCTAAGTGGATGAATTATGGGATACATTAATTGGATCTCAATAATGACACCTCGCCCCTCTCCCAGATTCTGATCTAAATAGAAGTGGGGCCTTGGCATCAGTATTTTTTAAAAGTTCCCAAAGCGATTCTATTAAGCAATTCCCAAGTTGAGAACCTCTGACCCAAGGAGAGAGGGGATGGAAAAAAAAACAGAATTATCCGTACCTCCTGGGGGTCCACCACACAGTAGTGATACAAATACTGATCCACGTAGAGTCCAGAGGCTGCAGGTGTGTAAAACTGGTTGCAGAGGGCAAGAATCTGTGAGCCATACATGGACCCAGAGGCCTGGGCAGTTGGATTGACTCCCATTATGTAGACGATTGTGGCAATAAATAACATGAAGCCCAGGATAGCACTCGCTATTATCACGGTCAGGTAATATCTTCTCGTTCTAGATATTTCAGATCTTATAACATTGGTGACAAATATCACCAATGCAGCAATGAAACAAAAGGCAGCCATAGACAGTAGGAAGCCCTTTGCCGCTCTTGGATCTGTATAACCTGCTCCGTAGCCATAACCGTAGCCGTAACCATAGCCATTTCCGTAGCCTCCGAAGCCACCTGATCCGAAAGGGTAGCCTATACCACCCCCTAGTATGTTGTTTCCATAACCTCTGTCCCAGGCAAGCGTGGAGGCGACACAGGCAAATATGGCAATGCACATCACGATAATGAGCATAGACAGAATCCGAATCACTCCCGGGGGGGAGGTCCACTTGTAGTAGTGAAGAATCTCATCTTCTGGGTAGAAGGAATACGCCGTGTGAGAAAGCATCGGTCGAACGTTCATCTCTCCGCCGTACATGTCATTGCTTGGTGCATAATGACTGGGTTTGCTGAAACGCACATGGAAACAATTTCAAATCAGTACTTTCTGGAGGTAACCAGAGAGAACGTATAAAGTACTTGGAATAATGTAAACAAACCACTAGCCAAAAGTAACTGCCCCACTGCAATGGGGCAATTTGCGCCCCCCCCACCCAAAAACTCAAATGTCAACATTCTAAGACCCAATGTGATGGTGGTATTAGGAGGTGGGGCCTCTGGGAGGTAAATCAGTCATGAGGGGGAGCCCTCATGAATGGGAATAATGTCCTTATTAAACAGGCTCCAGAGAGCTCTCTTGCCCCTTCCACCACAGGAGGACTCAATGAGACGTCAGCAGTCTACACCTTGGAAGAGGGCTTTCCCCAGGCCCTGACAATGCTGACACCCTATCTCAGACTTTCAGCCTCCCAAACTGAGAGAAGTAAGTTTCTGTTGTTCATAAGGTACCCAGCCTACAGTCCTTTGTCACAGCAGCCTGGACGGACCCAGACACCCTCTGAACCATAAAGATATCTGTGCATCAGAATCCCCTGCAGGGCTTGTTAAAACGAAGATTGCTGGCCTTGACCCCCAAAGTTGCTGATTCTGCAGGTCCGGGGTAAGACAAGTTTCCAGATGATGCTGATGCTGCCGGTCTGGGAACCACAGATTGAGCATGAGTGCTCTAGTTTCTACGTGTGGAACAGAAGTTCTCAAATTCTACTACACACAGGGAACGTGTAAAAATCCCCAGGTGGGACATTCCATACCAGTTTAATCAGAGTGCCTGCAGATGGAACCCCCAAAGCTTCAAATAACAGTGTCAACCCGTTTGCCTGCGTGACTTGAGACCACCATATTCAGACATGACACCTACCATGACCCACCAATGAACACGTGCAACTCCTGGTAGCTTCGCTCCCTACCTAAGAAGGCACATTTGTTCATTTATGCATTTGACAGCTATTTACTGGAGCTGCCAGGCTGGGGTTGTGCCCAGTACTGGGGATACAACAATGAACAGAATGGTCTCAGTCCAGGCTGTCTCTACCAGGGTGGTAAGACATTGATCCTTACATGATCTATAATTAGTTATGATAAGAGTTACAAAGTAGATCAAATATGTAATGAGGGCTCATGAGGGCAATGCCAAACTGGATCTTGACTCTCCTTTATAAAGCTGTCTCGCAAACTCCAGTAATTTTTATCAACAGCACACTTGTAAAAGGCACACTGATGTGTGGACACACTGAATTTAAGAACACATGCCGTGGGGAGGCAAAATTCAACTAGCAAACTGACCTCAACCCCTTTTGTTTTTGCCATTATTCCCACAGTTCACCTTCCTCACCCCAAGGCAAGACATCGTACTGCTACTACTACTGTAAATGCTTCAAAAAGCCGCCTGAGTGCATGAGAATGAAAAGGCAGTGGAGAAAGTGGAGAGAACACTGATGAGCTGGTCCTTGACAACGTCAAGTATGAGAGCTCCATAAGCCACTCCACTCAAATATGTGGGTGCCTCCAGCTGGGGCCGTCACAGACAGTGTGGCTCTGAGTATCTTGAACATCTTGTATCCTGGTGCTCACAAGCACTTATTCTTCTAAGGTATGTACCCAGGAGTAGAGTTTCTGGGTCAAATTGTTTTTTCTTCAGCCTCAGCTCCACTACACAATGTCAAACTGGTTTCCAAAATGATTGTATCAACTTACTCCCATTAACAGCATAATGTTCACAGAAGCACTGCTCATGATAACCCCAAACTGGACACAGGCCAAATGCCTAGCTAAAGCGGCAGGGTGCACAACTGTGACTTATAAGAAGTATGTGTTTGCTCACTCATTCAGTTGACCAAATACATTTTTCTCACATACATTTGGTTTTCCACAGTTCCTGGCCCACTGCTCCAGGAACTACTGGAATTTCCTATGTATGGAGAGTGTCAAAGGTGTCTTGGTTTGTTAATAAGGTGGCCAGGAGAAAGCACTAAGGGTGGGAGAAGGCTGGAACTTTCAAGTCTTTTTTTTTAATAGGTGTTACTGTACTTTATTATCATTTTTAAAGATTTTATTTATTTTTAGACAGAGGGGAATGGAAGGAGAGAGGGAGGGAAACATCCATGTGTGGTTGCCTCTCATGTGCCCCCTACTGGGGACCAGGCCCGCAACCCAGGCATCTGTCCTGACTGGAAATGGTACCGGAGACCCTTTGGTTCCTAGGCTGGCACTCAATCCACTGAGCTACACCAGCCAGGGCTATTACTACTTTTATATTATTTTATTTCTCTATTTTTAGAGAGAGGGAGAGAAACATTGATGTGCAAGAGATACATCAGTAGGTTGCCTCTCGCACACCCCCAACTGGGGACCTGGACCACAACCCAGGCACGTACCCTAACTAGGAATCAAACCGGCCACCTCTCAGTTCCCAGGCTGGCATGCAATCCACTGAGCCACACCAGCCAGGGCAGAAACCTTCCATCCTAACCCTTACCCTCCATGTTCCACCTAACCACTCACACCACCTCCAGGTAGGGGAGAGAGGCTACAGGTCAAATCAATTGCCAAAGGCCAATGACTTAATCAATCATGACTATGTCACATGTTGCTGAGTCCTGTGAACTGTCCCAGCAAATTAACTGAACGCAAGGAGAGAGTTATAGGAATCTCTGATTTATAGTCGGAGGTACAGGTAACAAACTGGCATTCTGAATTGGAACCTCCAGTCTGTAGCCAGTTGGTCAGAAGCACAGAGAACCTGGGGCAGTCTTGTAGGACTGAACCATCAACTGTGGAATCTGAGGCTATCTCTGGGTAGAAAGTGTCAAGAGAGTTGAATTCTTGAACACCCTGTTCATGTCTGAGAATTGTTTGTTGGTATGTGGGGAACGCCCTACACTGGAACTGGTCCGGGGACCCAATTTAATGGGTAACTGTGATACATCCTATGACGAAATGCTACGGAGCTAACATGGTAGCCACTAGCCATACAAGCTTCCTGAGCACCTGAAGTGTGGCCAGTCCCAGCTGAGAGGTGCTCTTAACTGTAAAATACACAGTGATCACAGTATGAAAAAAAGTGTAAGACCAGCAAGAGAGAACCCTAATATTAACTATGCCCTCTGGCTGATAATGATGTGTCAACGTAGGCTCATGGACCATAACACATGTACCACTCCGGTGGGGGATGAGGATAACGAGGGGGCTGTGCGTGTGTGGGCAGGGGGTGTGGAAAATCTCTGCACCTTCCTCTCAGTTTTGCTAGGAATGTAAAACTGCTCTAAAACACAAAGCCTTTAAAAAAAAAAAAAAGAAAAGAATGTAAACTATCCCCTGAATCAGTCTTTATATCAATCGTGAGTTGAAACGATAACATTTTGGATATATTAAGTGAAATACATTATTAAGATTAATTTCTTTTGTTCTCAATATGCACTTTAGAAAACACAGAATTACACACACAGCCCACATGATGTTTCTACGGCACTGACCTGACCCTGTGTCAGAACAGGACTGTGAGGTGGTGTTTCTTTCTTGACCTGGTGATAATGTTGCTTTGTCTTTACTCATCAACTCATACACATGTCTCTGCCCTTTACTATTTGTGTGTTATATTTCACCATCGTTTATAAAAGCAACACAAAATAAACATCAGGTAATGCAACACTACTCAATAACTATATTCTCTAACATTTTTTTAAAGGTAATTCTTTTTTTTAAAGATTTTATTTATTTTATTTTTAGACAGAGAGGAAGGTAGGAAAAAAGAGAGGGAGAGAAACATCAATGTGTGGTTGCCTCTTGCACACCCCCTTCTGGGGACCTGGCCCACAACCCAGACATGTGTGCCCTGACTGGGAATCGAACCAGCAACCCTGTGGTTCACAGGCCGGCACTCAATCCACTGAGCCTCACCAGCCAGGGCTATATTCTCTAACATTTTTAACGGCCACATTGCCATAAACAACTGTGTCTAATACCATGTTCAAATTATTAGTCAAGAGGCTATGTAATACGAACTAAATCCCAACTACAATTATCAAAGGGTTAAAGCTACAAACTACTTAAAGGAAGCAATCCCTAGCAATGCTTGGTAACAAATTTAAAATCGAAGAATCAACTATTCAACCCAAATATGTAGGGATGCCAAGAACCCTCAACGTTGCTTCTTGTTTTATGTAATGGCGGGAATCGCTCTTACAATTGACAATGCAGTACACATTATGCCGAGTGAAAGAAGTCAATCACAAAAGTCCATGTATTGTATGGTTCCAGTAACAGGAAATGTCCAGGATGGACAAACCTGGAACAGAAAGTAGATTGTTGGTTGCTGTGTATGGGGGGGAAATGAGGGAATGACTGCTAACGGATAGGGGTTTCTTTGGGGGGGGGAGTCATAAAATGTTCTAAAATTGTGGTGGTGCTTCCACAACTCTGTGACTATTAAAGTCACTGAAATGAGTGAGATGTATGGTATGTGAATTTTATCTCAAAAAACATGTTATTTTAAAAATTGTTATGTTACCAATGGCCATTTAAACAAGGCACTAACATGGCCCTGGCTGGTGAGGCTCAGTGGATTGAGCGCCAGCCTGTGAACCAGAGGGTCATTGGTTCAATTCTCAGTCAGGGCACATACCCAGGTTGAGGGCCAGGTCCCCAGTTGGGGGTGCACAAGAGCCAACCACACATTGATATTTCTCTCCTTCTCTCCCTCCCTTCTCCTCTGTCTAAAAATAAATAAAATCTTGAAAAATAAAAAAAGGAACTAACATGAAAGCTTCATATCAATTGTGAAAAACAAAAAGGGATAAATATACACACAAATATAAGCCTAGACTATATTGAAGCAAATATTAGTAACAGGTGACAACAGTTGCCTCTGCAGAGAAAAACTGTCATCCTGGAAGTTATGGGTAAGAGGGGAATTCATTTTTCACTGAATACACATATCTTATCTTTAAAAGCAAACAAACGATACATTTCAACATTGTAGAAACAAAGCTTCAACAATGCTAGATACACATTTTTTACACATAACAGACTTTTTAAAAAACTGAAGAATTATTTACTTACAATTCATCAGGTCTATACGGAGGTGGACTTTCAAAAGGCCGCGATGACATGGCCAGTGGTCACCTGATCTTCAGGATGAGCAATGTCCTGAAGCTCCAAGATAAGCCAACCTAGGCAATGTAAGCAGGGTAAGGACATTACTCTGAGCTCACAGTCTCCTTGCATCACTAGGGAAACGAGTGATACCAACCCCAAGTAACCTTTCACACCATGTTTATTCTCTTGTCCTTCCCATGGCATTTTTTACACATTGGATCATTAACTCCTTCAGCCCAGGAAATCACTGGGCACAGCAATCCCTGAGGCTGGTAGTCCTCACAGCACTAGGACTATGCTCTGTACGCCACCAGCAGACAAATACTGTTTAAACTTGAAGTCCTACATTGTAGTGATATTTAAAAATGGTATTTATTCTTTTAAAGTCACTTCAAAGAATAAGGAAGATGGACGTAAGAAAAAAATTTTTAAGTATGTTGTTTCATATTACTTTGGAAAGTTCACATAAAATGAGAATGCATATGAAATTGCATAGCTAGTAGAGTCTAGCACATACTAGCCCCTCCACGCTAATTAAAGCATAATCTGGTTTAAAAGTATGCTTTTCTCAATACAAACGATTACAAGATGCAGCTCGAAATGGTGGGACTGTGGACATTTTCCCCTTCTGCTTTTCTAAGTCATCAAAACTGGGCATCATTCTTACAAATTATGGGAGGAAAACATTAGACACACATTCTACTAAGGAGTCCTCTTCTCTAAGGGAAAAGCAGAATGATTTTGTTCTAAACGTCCTCAATTTGTTCCAACTTCACTCAATCAACATTTATTAAGTGCCTCCGCTACAGCACGGGAGCCTGTGGAAGTGCAGTGTGAGACACAGCTCTCCTGAAGGTCACACCCAAAGGAAGCAGGCTCTGCCACAGGCAGTAACTTAGGGCCGAGTTCCGCACAATAAAGCGGCCTGGGGATGACCAGAGACTTAAAGAGGAAGCGGGAAGGAGGGAGGAAGGCCACCTGAGCAAGACCTATTATCTGGGTATATTCAAGTGTCTTAACATTTTTTCCTTCTCAAATAAAGTGTGGGCAATCTGACGTCACTCTGTTAGGGACAGTGTGTCAACTCAAGCTCTTTAAACTCTGTTCTTTAAAATCAATGACAGCTATCCTTCACATCCTTAAGGACAGCCAATTCCAAATGTCTTAAAATACTGCCCAAATGTTTATTAGGTAAAACCTCAAAGGTGGAAATATAGTAAATGTTAGTAACATCAATACAATTTACATAATTTTTTCCAAACACATCGTAGGATGACTTCTCTACATTCTTTTATTTCTAAAAGTTGCTTTATTGAACTATAACATCGAGTCCACAAACCATAGGTGGACACAGCCCTGTAACTAGCACCCAAGCACACATATAAATGAGCACTTCAGGCCCAAATATGATGGTGCTATAAAAGTCCAGGTTAAATGTCTCCCTACTTGACGTTCAGAAAAACATTAAGAAAAACTGAATCTAGACATTATGGAAGGCAGGACGCTACTTCTAAAGCAGAACGTCGCACACTGACAAACTGACTCGAGAGGAGGAATCTTATTCCTTCTATACCTACGACTCACTCATTCACGACGATGCCCAGCCCTGGCTGGTGTGGCTCAATGGATTGAGCATGGGCTGTGAACCAATGGGTCATCAATTTGATTCCCAGTCAGGGCACATGCCTGGGTTGCAGGCCAGGTCCCTGGTGGGGACGTGTGAGAGGCAACCACACACTGATGTTTCTCTCCCTCTTTCTCTCTCCCTTCCTCTCTCTCTAAAAATAAATATTTTAAAAAAAGACAATGCCCAAAATCCCAGGCTTAGTGATGGTTTTTGAAAATTCTAAATTAATCCAGACCCAGGCTGTAGCTTCAGTTTTTTCAAAAATCCAGACAATATCCCTTCTCAAACTGCTATTTCCTCCATTCAGAATTTAGTTGTCCTGTCTTCTCTAAAAGCAAAGATTTTAAATTGTGAAGCAAATAACTTTAGAAAGCTAATTAAGAACAAGCCATGCCACACCAACTTCCTTTCTTGAGGCTACCAGACTGGTAGGTGAAGGAAGTGCAGAGAGAATCCTGAGAATCTTGAGCACATCCTTGCTGTGTCCAGTGTCATCACGCAGATTTCTACGGGGCTGAATAATGGAACCTAATTAGGAGGAAAGAATGGACCATTTATGTCCTCCTGGAGGGAGGTGTCTCTACTGGTGACTACACACGACGTGGATGCAACAAGCTGATCCAGGTGTGCAGCCAGCAAGCCCACTGGCTACAAGGACTACACTGGTCAAGTTCTCTGTAAGGCCAGAATGACCGGTTGAAACAAGCACAGTGGTTGTAAGAGCTCACGGCCTTACACAAACTCCTCATCTCTGAGCCTCACTTCCATCTCTATCAAATGGGGAATAATCCTGACCTCTTGGCTGGGAGGACCAAGTAAAACAATGAATGAAGAAAGATAAGAAAATGTATTATTCACTGCAAGGTGAGAAATTTCAGTGTTTAGGCAATTAGGTATACTCTATACAGTTTCAAATATTGGTGGTATGGATAAATCAATTTAAAAATGTAAACTCAATTTTAAAAAATTCATAGAGTAAATACTGGATAGGGAGATCTGGCTTAATAACTCCATTTTTCAAATAACTTTCTTAAAGCTCATTTGAGAGGAAGGGAAGGAGAAACATCAACTTGTTGCTTCACTTACTTATACATCATTGGTTGTTTCTTCTGTGTGTCCTGACCAGGAATCAAACCCACAACCATGGTGTATCGGGAAGATGTTCTAAACAACACGCTACCCGGCCAGAGCCAGTAACTGTCCATTTTTAAGTACATTTCTTTGGTGAGAATTTCAACAAAAGCTAACGTACTATTGCAAACTCAAGCAGTCTGCACAGAGATAGTGCTTAGCTCTAGGGATGACACAGTTATTAAAATGAAGTAAACCTCTGCGTAACATTAAAATTTGTGCATCATGTTCCAACTAAGTGCCTCTCCAGGAGGATGACTAAAATTATTAAAGATTTTTTTGAAACATTTTATTTATTTATTTTTAGATAGAGGGGAAGGGAGGGAGAAAGAGAGGGAGAGAAACATCAGTGTTAAGAGATCCATCGATCCCAGGCATGTGCCCTGACTGGGAGTCGAACCAGCGACCTTTCGGTTCACAGGCAGGCACTCAATCCACTGAACCACACCAGCCAGGGCTAAAATTATCTAAGATCTTAAAAAATCATGTCTTAACCCAGATGACTGGAAAAGCAGGAAATGCCTGGCCTGGAGACCTCAACATCAGAAGGACCACTAAGGCTACCTTCAAACATGGAAAGAGCTATCTTTATAACCCTAGAAATGGTTCTTTGAAAAAGCTAAAAAATACCACAGGGTCAGATTTCCTCTCAATGTTGGGAAGAATCTCCCTCACCCTCCAAAAATAACTAACAAAGCCATCTCATGCCAATCATGCAAAACTTAAGTCATCTGGTATTTTGGGGAGACTGGACAGGACTTAACATGTCTTTCAAGGTTGTGACTGTGCTTTAAAGGCCACAGCCGAAGGAGACCCAAGACACAACAGACTGTTGTCCAATGCCCAGCACGGCAAGTCATGACAGTAAAGGGACACAAGTCAAACAGCTAAGTGAGAGTCGGGGCAGGCAGGAGCAAACACTTGAGGACATGTTAAGCTGGAAAGCCAGCTGATGTTAACATATAACAAAAGTTCTCCCCTTGAAAATGTTTAGTGATCAAAAACTGTCTTAATTAAAAAAAAAAAAAAAGCTAAGTTGAAATTTAAAAGTCTGAAAATACTATCCCCCAAATTATTCTTTAAAGCCAACTGTCGAAAAAGTAAAAAATAATTATATTTAAGGGCAGACTATTCCTTTTCAATCACAGACAACAACAGTTAATTTGCTTTTAAGAAGTTTTTTAAGTGTGCCTGATGTTAAATGATTCTATTTAGGTTATAGGCACATCATTAGTAAAGTATCTAAAATTTTGAAATTAGGCAGATTTTGAAATAATGAGCTCTGTGTCAGAAACTGGATTTTTAATAAGCTTTCCGGATGAATTTTAAGCACACCATATATTTTGAGAATCACTGGCTAAAATAAAAGCGGCAATCCAAGGAAGGCCTTGATCTTGCGAGTTTCCTGTCCAGTACACTCGGATCTTTACTTGGCAGGTGCCTGTGGTTCAGGTCTCAGCTCAAATGTCATCTCCTCAGAGATGCCTTCCCAGTCACACACTCCAACCATGAAATCTGTTTTACTTTCAGAGCAAGTTTCCCCCCTGACTAAAATTATTAGTTTTTCTTTTCTTACTACCACCATCTCTACCCCAACTGGAATACCACCTTCACAAGCACTTAGATGTCTGTTTTAAGCATCCCTGATCCCTGGTAAAAAGTGGTAATCTACCAATATCTGATTTATAAAAACCAATAGTCCCTATTACAGGTGGGGTTTCAATCCAGCAGTGACGGTCCTGAAGTTCTTCACTCATAATGCCCAGTAAATACAATCCTTTAAAGTTCAACAAACATAATTAAGAGCTTATAGTCTGAGGGGAAAAGAGAGATAGGGGCGAAATACACAACCATGTGGGCATCACCTGGGAGCTGGTCTGAAATGAGGAATTCCAGGCCCCACCTCTGACCTATTAATCAGAATCTCTATCTTAATAAGTTCCCCAGCTGATTCATACCACATTCAAGATTAAGAAGGCAACTAAGTTTAAAGGTGTTTATTCACTTTTAAAAGACTTTAATAAGGTCTACCTTTTAGAGTGGTTGATTATATGATATAACATACACACACTTTTAGAACAGAGCCCCCAACACAGGAGGAACTACCCATCATTCCCCTAAATCGCCTGAAAGTTGTCTAAATCTCACTATTCTCCTCTCTATTACCTAACAAAGGAGGTACCTAATAAGTAAATAAATGCAAAACTACAAAAAAAAAAAAAAATTGCCTCTTTGTCCGAGGAGATATCTATTACTGTGGATCCACCACTTAAAATGTCTATTTTTTTCAAATCAGAGAAAATAAAGATCCATAGGTACAATGCAAAAGAAATATTGTCATAGTTAGGAATAAGTAGTTTCAGAAATCTACCTCGTCTAGAAAGAACTAGTTTCAAACACAGCAAGAATCGCCAGCAGTGCCTTAATGGTAAGGGTTTCTATTTTCCCTTTTCCGGGGATCCCAATAATACACCTGTTGTGCGAGAGGGCCACTCACTAACCTGTAAGGCTGCCTCCTCCCCGCCCCAGGTCCTATCCCAAGTGGGCAGTTTGCCCAGCCAGCCCCAGGGCAGGCCCGAGGATGGATGCCGAGGCTTCTCCTCCCGCTCACTCGCTTCACCTAGGACATAAGGGGTTCGGAGTTGCTCTTCCAGCCCCAAGGTGCAGAGGCCATTTTGGCCCCTCAACCCACCTCTCCCCGCACACTTCCTCCGAAAAAGGCAACATGTCTGCTTGTACTTCAAGGTCTCAAAACCCGGCCGCCCGGCCGGGGCAGCTTCGGGGCTCGCGCGCCCCGCCGCGCTCAGGAGCACCCCAGGCATCGCGCGCTGCCAGAGCAAGGACCGCCCCGAGGCCTTTGGTCACGGCTGAGAATCGGAGCGTGAGCAAATTCCCTCGAAGTACAGCCTCCCTCGAAATTAAATCCCCGTCCCCGCAGCTTAAATCCACGAGGGCTCACCCAATTCCCACTGAAGTGGACTCAAATTTCAAAATAGTCGGTGGGCGCACATCGTCGCTCCAGGAATACAGTATTTCAGCGATTCAACGCGGCCACCTTCTCCCAGAGACACCCAAAGGGGCGGGGCGGGGGCGGAAACGAGGAGGTCTCTCGGGATCTAAGCCCCCCGGCCAGCGAGCGCCCCTCTCGCGACAGCTCCGGGGCTCAGGACCCCGGACGAGCTGGGCGCCGCGCTCCCCTCCCCAAAGACCCGCAGAACTGCGGCGCGGAGAGCAGAGCGCAGGATTCTGCCGGTTCACAGCCTGTCGCCCCGCTAAAAGCGAAGGCGCCCGCGCCGCCCGGGCACACTCGTAGTAAAAGCGTTTCCGCGGAAGGAGCTGATCGGCGCCTCCAAGTGGCCCTGGCCCTGGGACGCACCTTCACGTTAGCCGGGCGCGGCTGGCTCGGCGGACCCGCTCCTCTCCGGTTCCCGCGAGTCCCAGCCCAGGGGCGAAACCGCCACCGAAACCAGCCTTGAGCGCCCTTCCCCCGCGCCTCCCCTACCAGACCCGGTCGCCGCGGTCCCCCCGCCGCGTCCAACTCTCACCTACCCACTGCAGCCCCGCCCAACACACCCAAGACGCTGGGAGCAGAGGAGTGCGCTCACCTGGCGGTCGCACCTGACGCTGTGCGGACCGCCAGCACGCAGCCGGGGACGGGGTTGGGGACCAGCCCTCCTCCTCCTCCTCCTCCACCCACACCCCCCCCCATCCCCGACGGACCGGCCCCCGGGCATGCGCACCACCTCCAGGCCGTGCCGCAGGAGGTCCGCGGCCCCGCCCGGGCGGTCCCCACCTGCTGCACTCCGCACCGGCTCCTTGACGTTCTGGCCCGCTCGCTCGGGAGTGCCTCTGTCTCCGCCTAAGGAAGGAGAAAGGGGGAGGTGGACACTGGCGAGGAGGTGTGGTGTGGCCGCCTCCTCCCTCGGCGACCCATTCACCTGAAACTCGGATGGGAGGGGGAAGGAAGAGGTGGAGAAGGAGGCGGGAAGAACCGGCCCGGCTCCGCACAGTCCTGCGGAGCGCGGAGTTAAAGGAAAAGCTCCACGTTTCAAGGGGAGAGACTAGGGGCCCAGTGCAGAGGAGGGGCGAGGGCTCCGGGGGGGTCGTGGCCACCTGGCGCGCGCTCAGCGCTTCGCGAGTTTCGGGTGGAGCAGCGGAGTGAGGTGTGCAGAGGACTGTTTTCCCCCTGCAGCGGGGGGAGGGGTGCTCAGCGCTTGGGCAGGAAAAGCACGTCTCCTTACAGCTCTTCCGTGCTCCAAAATTTGGTTACAAATTTATTGGAAAGAAGCATCCAAATGTGGGAGATTTTCAAAAGTCATGCGTAAACTTACGAACTGTTTCTGATTCTCTGGATTTACAAAAAAAGACCATTACTCAGAGTGGTTAAATGAAGGTGAAGTACCGTAGATACTGGTGTCGGTAAATTTGCCATCAAAACTAAGTACACACCACGGTATACATTACTATCACTTAAGGGTCCTCCACCCCTGTACCCCCATTTCACTGTGGTATAACGGAGAATCTCGGGGGAAGGAATTAAACAATTTTAATACTATCTTTGGCTTTTTAAAAAGCCTAGTTTTATGTGCTGTTTTCTCTTTTTTGATCTGGAGGCTATTTCCAAAGGAGTGTTCACTGAGGAAAATTCATAGTCTACCCTTAAGGATGTATATACTTTTATATACGTATGTTGCATTTCAATATTTCAATGTTGTTTTAACTAATACTCCAGAATGTGGCAATTTTAGTTCTTGCTATTTAACTACTGCATTGAAGGCTAGAATGTAGGGTTAAATCCTGCTTCACTTTGTGTTCCCATCTGGGGTGTCAGCATCGCTAATAAATTTCTACCCAGTCCCACCCACTTCTCTGCCTTTAATTAAGTAGTTAGAGACGTAACTCTCCCATACAATAGATCTTAATCCATAATTCAATACTTAAGGAAGTAAAAGCAGTATACAAATATAAAATATTTAAAATGATGACTGTCTTAATGGATAATGAATCTGATTGGCATTGTTTTTGTGGAAGTCACTGCTACAATTACTTTAATATGACTAGTTTTTGAATGATGCAGTTTAAATTGGTGGTGTTAACACTGAGGAAGTTAGGTTAATCCTCTTAATGTTCCCTGTCAGATTACTGAAATCTCCAAACATTCCACTCGGTTTATAATTAAACAAGGGAACATTCCCTAATACTCTCAGACTTATAAACA
>VMDR010022950.1:0-15896 GCA_007922815.1 Macrotus californicus | reverse complement strand
TCCCCAGGGGCTTAGTTTGGGGAGGAAATGACAATACGGTCCCCATCTGTGTGGGAGGCATCTAGTTGGGGAGGTATTACAAACCCACTCAGTGACTGGGGAGCATGTAGACAGCTCTATGAATTCAGAAGAACCTGGAGGTCACTTGTGCTGAGGGACTATAAATAGAAAGGGAAGGGTGGCAGTCAGGGGAAGGTAAGTGTCAAAAACCCTTACAATTTGCCTCAGGTGTGTGGAATTCACATAAATTAAATCCTCAGTAAAGCACCTTGTTTTCAATAGCTCTAGCAAAGGGGTCTCCTGTTAGTGTCTTTCAGTGATGCCTTGATGAGGGAGTTGCTTAGGTTTTACCCTTACCTAGTCTCAGTGGCATGTAGACAGTTGTGGCAAACCTAGTTTCACCAAACGAGGAATCCTCATTCATTGCTAAAATTCCTGCTATGATTTAATAAATGCAACTAACGCTAGCACATGGCCAGAAGTCTTTAGGATGCCTGGACTATGAAACTAGGAGCTCAGAACTCTGAGAGCCATCGGTAGCTCCTTGTGTTTGACTTCAGCAGCACAGGTGGTTACATATGATTCATTTGTGAGGCCCTTTGTCGACATTAGATTATGGTGTTGAGGATAAAAGTCAATAAGCCTAGAACTGTGCATTGTTCAATTCAATAAACACCTAATGAATTGAACTGAGGCTGAATAGAAGAGCTTTCAGGTGACTTTTCCTCTCTAAATGACTTTTTCTGTGCCTTGTAACTCAATACTTGAGTTGACATCATGCCAAGGATTAACTGTTAGTCATATATTTTCTAGATAAATGACAGTAGCTCCCCCTTTGGATTTGAAAGAGGGAAAAGGATCTTGAATTTGGGATGAGGCCCTGAGGACCTTGTTAAGTAGTGCTGACAAGTCTCCGGATGAGTTAAGGATAGTCTTGCTGTTTGGAACTGAGCAGTACATCTCCACAAGTGTTCATGCACACTACCCAATCTTATGAGACCATTTGGTAACAATATGTTTGGTTATGTTTTTATGGTGTCTTCTGGGTGGCCAGAATATTATCTATCAACTATAGGCTGGGACTGGGTGATAAAAATTCCATAGCTTTCTTATAAAAACTGAAATCAAAGTCAAAATAAGGTCTATTTTCTCTAGTCCTATTCCTTCCCCTGCCCCCTACTTATATTTTTTCATTGCTCTCATGGGCACTAGACTGATTTACATCTTGTCTTAAAGTCTTGAAGGTCTATGCCTATCATATTCTATATTTTGGAATGAGTGGTTCTAGGGACTTGTTAGATTTGGATCTTCTTCTAGACAAGGCCACTATCTCTGGGTCTGCAATACTCTTTTTAAAATTTGGGGGAAGAAAGGAACAATGCTGATGTGAAGATTACCCAGCTCCCTTCCCCACCCACCTTCACATCCCAACCTAATGACTCAATGATTTGCAAGTGACCTATGAAGAGAACTGCTGTATCAGAGGTTTTAAAGTATATATAAGGATATTTTGCAAGAGTAGCACAACAGAAACAAGTTCAAAAGGACAGAGAAAATCTGTGGCAAACAAGATTTCACTGAAATTTACTGGATTCCTTGAATATGTCTTTGATTTATGCTCTGATTTCTCAATACTTTGAAACTATTTCAACTGATGTTTAAAGCAATAAAAACTTTTCTTTGTAATGAAAAATAAGTTATTCTACTTTTTTAGGCAAACTGAAAAATGACTATTGCTACATTTGTTTTTTAAGCTAAGTGCTTTTTTATTTTTAAACTTAATACATTTTTAATTTTAAATAATTTTTAATTTATCAATTGCAGTTGACATACATTATTATATTAGTTTCAGATGCATACCCCAATGATTAGGCATTACATAATTTACTAAGTGATCATTGTGATAAATCTTGCACCCATCTGACACTATGCATAGTTATTAGAATATTACTGATTATATTCCCTATGCAATATTTTACATCCCCATGACTATTCTGTAACAACAAACTTGTACTTCTTAATCTCTTTACCTTTTTCACCCATCCCCTCAACCCCTCTCCTATCTGGCAACCATCAAAATGTTCTCTATAGAGTGATTTAAAAAAAATAGGGGTATGGTTATAAAAAGCTCTATCCCACCCTCTGTCTCTCTCTTCTTTTTTTCCCCAACCCCTCATTTTAACTGCAAATAAAAAACATACCTTGTGATTGAGCCAAAGGAAGTTAAGGATGAGTCTTTGGGGAGGGGAAGCAGTGCAACTGCTAATCTTCCATTATAGGAGTTGGGCTCAGAGCCAGTTTTGTTGCTTATAGTAAGTAGATGATCAGAACTTGAATGGTTAAAAAAAGGATCTCCCCAGTCTGCAGCCCTGGTGTCTGCAGGCCAGCTTGCAATGTTTTTCAGTATCCTTCTCCTTTACAAACACTCAATACCTAAAGTGACTGGAGGTAAAAGTCAGATTATTAGATGTGAAATGTCCCCTCCTTTACTTCCCCTTCAGTAAATGTCTCTGTGTAGTTAATCATCACCGGTGATAAGCCACCTCAAAATTACACCTTTATGTCAGTTTTTCTAGATAGTTCTCTCTGCTCAGACTCTGCCTCAATTTCCCTATCTGTTAATAGGAACAATAAAAGACAAACTGAAGGGATCATTAGGAATACAATATAATGAAGATTTGTAGTAGAGCATGGAAGTAGAGATGTGGTTTAAGTGGTGGAAAAGGTGCTTCCCATTTTCTACTTGATTCTAGACTTTGTTATTGATTTGAGGCCCCAAAATTCCTCTTTTTATCAGACCTCTATTTCTTTATTTGAGTTCAATAACTTAGCTTAGTGAAGTATATATTATTTTATTTTTGAAAAATCCTAAGATAAAAGGAATAATTTTAAAAATATGATGACTTGGGGAATACTAGGAGAAGGTATGACATCTATTTTCTTTACCAGTAACCACCTGTGAGTCTTTCAGTAGGTCCCTCAATGGCTAAGTTGATATTCTCATATAAGATATGATAAAGTTGTAGAAAACGATCTGTAAGATCCCTGAAAGTTTCAGCTGAATTGACATTATTCTACCTTCCAGCTCTTGTTTCACCATAGCTTAATTTTTTATTTATCCAGTAGATATCAACTAAATGTCTACTTTGTGCCAGTCCTATTCTAGTAGGTGAGGATACAGCACTGAACAAAACTAACAAAATTCCTCTTTTATGGAGCTTACAGTCTAGTGTAGATAGACAGACAAAGAACATATAAAGAAATGCATGCATATGTCATTGTTAAGAGATGTTAGGAAAAAATAGAGGACTATATGTGAATAGACTGGTAGTGGTTGGGACATGGTAGAGCTCTCTTATACAGGGTGGTGAGGAAGTTTTCTTTCGTAAGGTCACATTTGGACAGGTTCTTAAGAGAGTGAGGGGGAAGGGCCTGCAGAAGAATAAGGGAAGAACAATCCAAGTAGGAGAAACAGCAAATGCAAAAACCCTAAGGTGGGAATTTGCTATAGTTGTTCAAGGATAAGCAAAGATGTCAGTATCTCGATCAAAGTGAGCAAGGAGAAGAATGACAGAAGATGAGCTTGGAGAAGCATGGTGGGTCAGGACAACAGTAGTCACTGGAAGACCTCTGAGTGAGATGAGAAGCCACTGGAGGATTTTGAGCAGAGTGGTGACACAATTTGATACACTTTTGCAGAGCATCACTTGACTGGTCTGTTGAGAAATGGCTGTAGGAAAGTAAGGGTAAAAGCAGTGAGATTAGTTAGGAAACTACTGATAATCAGATCAGAGATGACAGTGACTTGGGTCAGGGTGGAAATGATGGAGGTGGCGAGGAGTGGTTGGACCCTGGATATATTTTGAAAGTAAGGTCAACAGGATTTACTGATAGATTGAAATGCAGTGTGAGATAAAGAGAGGTGTCATGGATGACTCTAATGTTTTTGTGTTAGGCAAATGAAAGATTAGGATCGTTATTTTTTGAGATGTAGAGGACTGCAGAAGGGCCTCTACAAATTTGGGTGAAAAGCAGTCAAGAGTTTGATTTTAGGCATGTTAAGTTTGAGATGACTAATAAACACTCAACTGGAGATGTCAAGATGGTAATTAGATATTTGAATCTAGAGTTTAGGAGAAAAATTCAGGTCAGATATAAGTATTAATTGACATTGTATGGATATTATTTAAAGCTGGATGAGATCACATAGGGCCCGGACTATCTGTTCTTAACCTTGGCTGCACCACAGAATCACTGTGAGAGCTTCAAACACCTGTGGATCATAGGCTAACTAGATCATAGACTAACTAGATCATAACTTGGGGGGTCAGCCCTAGGCACTTGGGAGTTTTTAAAAACTCTCCAAGTCATTCTCACATAAACCAGAGTTGAAAATCACTGACCTACAGAGTGAGTGTAGATGGAAAAAGGAAGAGTCCTATTCCCTACTCCCCTACAGAGTTTAGAGAACAGGAAATTGGAAGGAACCAGCAAAGGAGACCAAGTAGGAGCTGACAGTAAGGTAAGGAGAGTGTTATGTCCTAAAAATAAAATTAAAAAAAAAACTATTTCAAGGAGAGAGTGATCAGCTGTATAAAATGCTGCTCTTGGTTCACCATAGCTTCACTGTTTGAATAATGTCAGTTCAGTTGAAACTTTCAGGGACCTTAGAGGTCATTTACTACAAATGTAGTAATTTACTACATTTATATTTATTATCATGTCATATGTAGGAAAACCAACTTAGAGCCATTGAGGGACCTACTGGAAGACTCACAGATGGTTACTGGTAGAGATTAAGATAAGGAATGAGAAACGGTCACTGGATAAGGTAACATGGAGGTCACTGGTGACCTCGACAGGAGCATTTTGCTGTGGTAGCAGTGAAACTGGATTCTGTTGTTTTAGAGAGAATGAGAGGAGTGGAACTGGGTACAGTGTATAGGAGTGCAAAGAAATGTGGTTAAAGCTGGAGGGGGACAGAAGGGTCAAGGGAGAGGTTTTTAAGATGACAAAAATATGACAACGTGTGTGAAGGTGATGGGAAGAGAGAGAAAAACTGACGATTAGGAGAAAGGTGGCAATTTTGAGAAGGAAGTCCTTAAGAAGTCCTGAGGGGATGGGACCCAGGGCACAAGTGAAGGGGTTGGTCTTACATCAGTTCATCCTGTGTAGCAGCACGAAGGCAGGGTACATGTGTACAAATACAGACAAACTGGTGGGTTGGTAGTGAGAATGTGTAGAAGTTCATTGTGTTCTGTATTGGAACTTTTGTACTTGGAGGTTTGGAACATACTAGATTAATAAGTTACATAAAGTCTTGAGAATATAGATGTTTGTAGCCTTTGGAGACATACAAATAGCATATCAAAAAAACAGAAAATAAAAAGGTGCTATATTAATATAACTGACTATCTTGTAGATATTTTCAGTATATTGTTAAATGAAAAAAGCATGTTTCCCAAAGGTATGAATAGTATGCTCCAAATTAAGGAAACAACTTCTAGTAACATGTAGAAAAATACAATAAAATTTTATCTGTTCCATCTGGCTGGGGGGACTATAGATGGCTTTTATTTTCTTCTTTGTACTTTTAACACATTATTAACTTTACATAATAATGTTTTTAGAGAAACAAATTATATAAAATAGAATGTATTCAAGACAAAAATACAAAAACTAGAACTCTTTTCTTTTTCATTTCAGAGTTGTTGTTCATAATGGAGGCATAAAACTATAGAATCTGACTTGGGTTAAAATTTACAATGAAGTCATACCTTGGAGGAAATATACTCATAGGTTCTGGTTTGACTTATTCATGGAAAATATTTGATGACTAAATTGGTACCCAGCTAAGTTATCTTGCATCTCAAAAAAGAATTGTAACCAAATCTACCACATATAAAACTCTGAATTATAATTTGAGATTTGATTTTAAAAATATTTTGTTTGCTGATATAAAATATTCAGTATACTTGTTACCTTTGTCACCCCAGTGTGTTTCTATTTCCTTCTACTTCTATGGTTTTGAGATCTTTCTGAGATTCTCTTCATATCCTCATTTTAGCACAGATTATGGCACTGCTTCTGGACTAAATTAGGTGACCACAAATAAGAGAATACACTTCTCAATTTCATGTTTTGGTAAAATAGAGCCAGCATGGAACTGATCTCCCAAGGTTATGTCATCTCAACGTCTCAAAAATTATGGCTAGCTGTTGTTGGATGTCATCACCTTTTGGTGTCTTGATGCTTGCAAGCAACAAACAATTCTTTTTCCCAGGATATGGTCTAATAATAGTTGATTCTACAATAGAACCCAAATAAAGTACAAGAATGTGCCATAGACTTCAATCTGAGTCTTAGCTTCTCACCTTCCACCCTGAACAACATGAGCTCCAGTATATGCTCCAGCTTCTCCACAAACTACCAGACACTGGGCTCTGTGCAGTTGCCCAGCCACTGGGTCTGGCCAGCTAGCAGTGCAGCCATTGTCTATGCAGGTGTGGGGGATTTGGGCTCCTGGATCTCAGTGTCCCACTTCACCAGCATGTGGGACAGCTGGAGATCCAGGGGCCTGACTACAGGGATGGCTAGGGATCTGGCAAGCACAGGGGCATCCAGAGCAAGAAGGAGACTATGCAATGCCTGAATGACTGTCTGGCCTCCTCCTTGGAGAGGATGAGGAGCCTGGAGGCTGATAATCAGAGACTTCAGAGTGAAACCTGGGAACACCTAGAGTAGAAGGGACCTCAGGTCAGAGACTGGGAGCATTATTTCAAGACCATTGAAGACCTGAGGGCTCAGGTCTTTGTAAATTCTATGGACAATGCCCGCATTGTTCTGCATACTGACAATGCCTGTCTTGCTACTGATGATCTTAGAGTCAAGTATGAAATGGAGCTGGCCATGCACCAGTCTGTGAAGAATGACATTAATGGGCTCTGAAAGGTCATTGATGACACTAACATCACTCGGCTGCAGCTAGGGACAGAGATCAAGGCTCTCAAGGAGGAGCTGCTCTTCATGAAGAAGAACCACGAGGAAGAAGGAAATGGTCTGTGAAACCAGATTGCCAACTCTGGATTGACTGTGGAGTTGGATACCACCAAATCTCAGGACCTCAGCAAAATCATAGCAGACATCTGGGCTCAGTATGAGCTGGCTTGGAAGAACCGGGAAAAACTAAACAAGCACTAGTCCCATCAGATTGTGGAGAGCACCACAGAGGTCACCTCGCAGACCGCTGAGATAGGAGCTTCTGAGATGACACTCACAGAGCTGAGATGTACAGTCCAGTCCTTGGAGATCAACCTGGACTCAATGAAAAATCTGAAGGCCAGTTTGGAGAACAGCCTGGGGGAGGTGGAGATATGCTATACCAGGCAGGTGGAACAGCTCAATGGGATCCTGCTGCACCTGGAGTCAGAGCTGGCCTAGCCATGGGCATAGGGGCAGTGACAGGCCCAGGAGTATGAGGACCAGCTGAACATCAAGGTCAAGCTGGAGGCTGAGATTGCCACCTACTGCAGCCTACTAGAAGAAAGGGAGGACTTTGATCTTGTTGACTCCCTGAACAAGAGCCACTTCTTGCAAACCATCCAAAAGACCATGGCATGCAGGATTGTGAATGGCAAGGTGGTGTCTGAGGTCAATGATACCAAAGTTTTGAGGATTAAAGGCAGCAGATGTGGGGCATCCCTTGGCTGGGCAGGAGGCCAGTAAAAAGTTCAGAGTTCATTGAACATTAAACAAAAAAAAAATGTGCCGTAGAGATGAGAAGGCTCGGAGGATTATGTGGACAGAGAGGTCTTTGAAGAACAGAGAATAAACTAATTAGGGATAAAACATGAGTGTTTGGCTGGCCCAAGATAGAGAGGGAAAAAAATAATGGTGACCTCCAGTAAAATGAATTATGGTTCCCTGTCCCTTCCATAGAATCAGAAAGGGCTATAGATGTGGTATTACAAAATGAAAAGTTTCAGGTAAGCAGCCAACAGTTGGTGCCATAGGTTCTTCAAAGATGGCACCTGTAGTAAATCACAGACAGAAGGTCCAGAGACTGCCTGTTGCCACCAGAGAGGCAGAATTTTATGGACAGCATCACAGTAGGGCAGCTGCAAAGCCTGAGTCAGGAATCAGCAGGGACCTCCAAGAAAGAAACAAATTCTACTTTGGATTTTTCTCACAGAGATAACTTAGAAAAACCAGTGTGAATTTAATGTTTGATGCATAGGTACTATATAATATATTCTGCCTATATGTATAATATAATTAATATACTATAATTAATATAATATAATCTTAGAAAAGAATGCAGAACATATTCTTACAGAACACTGTAAGCTTAGAGGGTTGAACAGAAGTGCAATTTGGGAGATGATGCTATCACAGTGAATTAAAAGGCACTGGAGCAGTGAGTTCTGTACTTAGTGTGGTCATCAAAGCTGATTGCGGTGTATAGCTGCCAGCAGACCTCTCCACACTAGCAGGTGCCAGGCACAGAGAGCTCCGCTCCCTCAGACATTGACCTTATGTTAGGGAATACGCTGACGCACTGTTTACTCCCAGAATGAATAGGGAGGCTAATGCCCCACTCCTTGAGGAGCAGCCCACGTACCATAAAGGTTTTATAACTGTTCAAGATACACTTCAGGTTCATTCGTTCCAGACTCATTCACAGGGAGGGAGAAAGGGAGGGGATGGCAACAGTAGAGCAATGTTTAACTCAACAGATTCCAATGTCTCAGTGGTGAAGATGATCAAACCCCCCACCTCCCCACCCTGTTGGCTCCACAAACAAAAAACGTCAAGTGTGGGCACCGTGCCAGATGTTCCAGCCAGCAACTGAACTGAAACAGACCTGCCCTGGGAAGGGAGGGAGAGAAATGTAACCAAGGAAACCTGAGATGGAAGAAAATAGCAAACTGCCCAATAGCTTTGCCACTGACCATCTAAATGTTTGTTAAGGTGAGAATTAGACTATATCTGAAATGTTGTTATTGCTATTATTTTAGTTTGTTAGCTAACATAATAATTATTATGTGCCAGATACCAGGTTAAGTGTTTGCATGCACTTTCTCATATGTTCTCCCCAACCTAGGAGCTAGTTTCTATTATTATCTTCACTTCATAGAAGAGGAAACTGAGGTTGAATAACCTGCTATTGAATGGAAGAGTCGGAATTTGAAGGCAGGACTGTTAGATGTGATTAAAATGAGGCATGTGTATCAAGAATCCAGGAACGATGCGCACACTGAAGTGGCTTTGTGTTGTGGGTTCTCAGGATAAAAAGACGTCAGTCTTTTTGGCTACCATGCACTTTACAGAAATTATTTTATTTTTTAATAAAGTAGATGTCAGTTTCTTGGTTTTAAGGTAAAGTCAGGATTTAAATTTAAGGTTTGCCTGAACCCAAAGCCTTCCTGTTTCCATAACACCTATCGGGGAGGAAAAGGAAATGGAAAGGGACATCTGTGTTTAGTGAAAATGGAGGGGTGATACATGCCACGGACGGGCCAGTTTCAGAGTTCAGACCTCATTTTAAGCAGTAGTTTCAACTCTTCCTCATGAGAAGTACTTCTTGATTTGAGTTTACTTTCCATGAAACTGCTAATAAACAATAAAAACCTTAAGATATGCAGAACAGAAAGAATATAAAACCTAGTTTAAATTTGCAATTTGTTTTACAGTTTACAAAGCACCTTTTAAACTTCACAGTTTCTGCCAGTCCAGTTTTATGGTTTCTCAGTCTCCACTTTTTATAATGAGGAAGCCAACACCAGTCTATAAGTATTGATTACATTGTTGTTACTGTGCAAATAGCCCCCACTATTTGTGCATCAGGGACTTAAACAGGCCTTATCTAGACGGCTCCTTTTGACTAGTGAGGAAATTGAGCTTCAGAGTGGTTCAGTGGCTTGCCCAAAGGCACAAAGCTAATAACTGAAAAAGCCAAGACTTATCAAGCTTGGCCAGTGTTCTTCCTCTTACATTATAACAGTTTTCCCCTTGAGGGTCAAAGCAAGAAAGCTGGATACTCAGCCCCTTCATAACTGAAGGTTGGCTGGAGAATGTGAAGCCCTTAGAGATAATGTTGATCTCTCTTTACCTGCTTTTACATGGATAGTCACATGCTGCTTACGTTCTGAGAAATGCAGTGTTAGGCAACTCTATCACTGTGTGAACATCATAGCTGACTTATACACACCAGGTGACATAGCCTAGTGCAAACATGACTACAGGGTGCAGCCTTTTGCTTCTGGGCTAGAAAACCATGCAGTATGTTACTATACTGAGTACTATAGGCAACTGTAACATGATGGTAAGTATTTGTGCATCTAAACATGTGTAAACATAGAAAAGTTATAGTAAAAATATGGTATGGAGGATAAAAAATGGTAAAACTGTAGAGGGTACTTACCATGACTGAAGCTTGAAGGCAGTCACTCTGGGTGAGTCAGTGAGTGAGTGGTGAGTGAATGTGAGGCCCAGGACACTACTGTCTACTACTGTACACTTTGGAAACACCGTGCACTTAGGAAACACTGAATTTATAAAACAACACAAGCATGAGGGAAAATCATGCAATCAAGAGTCTTGGCAAACTTGAGCTGTATGAGACTGCTGGTCTCATACAGCTTAAGTGTTAACATGGCATACAGTTTTACAGTAAACTTTTTTACTAAGTAGAAAGAGTACACTCTAAAATAATAATAGAAGTGTAGAGTAAATACATAAGCCATAATAGTCATTTATCATTATCAACGGTTATGCAGTATACATAATTGTATGTGCTATATACTTTTATGTGACCGGCAGTGCAGTAAGTCTGTTTACACCAGAATCACCACAAGCATGTGAATAATGCGTTGTGCCATAATATCACCCAGTGATAGGAAGTTTTCAGCTCCAACATAATCTTACGGGGCCGCTGTTGTAGATGCAGCCCCTTGTTGACTGAAATGTTGTTATGCGGTACATGACCAGATTGAAGGCAGAGTGCAAATGATTTATTCATGTTAGTTCTTCAGCAAATTCTTATTTGAATATTAAAAAAAATTTCAATTTCCATTTTTTTTGGTACTAATTACTGATTTCCCTGGAGACATTTTTCTGTAACAAAAGATGAAGGAAATATGGAAAATTAGAAAAGAGGGGAAACAAAAATGAGAAATAAGAGGACAGGAGAGCAAAGCCAAAGGATTAAGTAGATCCACAATGAATAGACTAGAGAAAGTAATTACCATTTATACAGGCATCCCTCAGAGATCTTGTGGGTCCAGTTCCAGACCACCATAATAAAGCAAGTATCACCAAAAAGTAAATTGTAATCATTTTGATGATGGTCTTGGTTTGATTTGTAAAAATGCAACATGTGCAAAGAACCATAAAGTGAAGCACAATGACATGAGGTACACCTCTACTTTGCACAGCAGGACCCCCAGGACACAGCTGAGAGAAATGACCCCATGAAAGTAATACATGCAAGAGTTCTCTGGACCTTTCCTTCCCAAAATGTCCTAAACCTAGCTTCAAAACAAGAGTCCAAGTTCCCAGCATCTAAAGGTGCATTTGGGAATAAGATTTATAAATTTCAACTGACTTCTATTGTCCTTGCCCCTCTCCAAAGTATGTATCTTAATGACCTGTCTCCCTTGCTGTTCCTGAAGCCCTGCTGCCCCATTCCATGTAGTTGGAAATATCTAGCCCCTTTGGGTGGTCTCAGTGCCATTACAGATACTTGAAACAGTCAGGATTTTGATAAAAGCAAATAATAGGGCTCGCCAGTCCATGGGTCCAATTGCCTTGTGACTGGTTCTTCCAGTATTTGCTGCCATTTCTGAATATTAAAACCAAGCACCTCCCCTATTCCTCAGATCCTCAGCTTTCCTAACTGACCTTTGTTAAACCATGAAGTCTCAAAAACAATACCAAAACAAAGTTTATTCTTGTTGCAGTAAACGAGAGCATTACTTTAAGAGAATCTTACTCGTGTCCCAGAATGGAAATGGCAAAATTGGGGCATTTGTGTGGTTTTGGAGTCCAGTTTAATGCAGATCTTTCCGTCTCAGGGCTTATTTACAGCTGAGTAAGGATCATGATGTGATAGCCTAGAGCTGGAAAACACATAAGGCAAGAATTTTGAGGCTGAAGATTCCAAGCAAGGTCAAGTTGATAATACAATATCAAGATGCTACTGTTAGTGCTTTAGCTCTCTCCAGCAAGGAAAGGGTTCAACCCATCCCGAGAAGAAGCAATAATAAGTACGACACATTTCAAACCCATTGCAGGAGCGGATGTGTGAAATCCATTTGAAGATACTGAAAAGGACCTTAGGATAGGGCTTTTGTCCATGTCTCACCTTTACAGTTTTATCAAGATTATGCTTGTCACAGGTGAGACATGCACTAAAGACACCGTCAGGCATTTTAGTAAACTTTCCCCATTGATGTTAATTGAGTTTAGTGGCCAATTTGTCCTTGTAGTGGTGAGTAATTTCATCCAAGGCTCTTGCAAGTTTCCATTTGAGGTTCTCTACTACTTTAAGCAGCCGTGCTTAGAGTCCTAGAGATTATCCTGGTGCAGTTTGTACCTGGATTTTCCTGAGGACCTTCTTGTGACTCTGGATCCAATAACTGGAATTCTATAAAAGCGTATTTGAACACCCCCTTCTCTTCCCTTTCCCCAAAGATATAATCTCTTAGGTTATTATTAGGGCTAGGATCTTAATGAGTGCTGCCAGCTGACACAATGTGAGGAAGAAAATAAAATTTTATATGAAGTAAGCCTACTTGCTAAGAAGTAAGAAGCAAAGATTACACAGCATGAGGGACCATCGAATGTAAGGAATGCCCTAAAACCAAGTTGGCAGACATCTCTACTTGTTTAGCTGCTGTAATCATTGAGAAGATGGGTAAGCTTTTGTCACTGGGTCAAGAAGGAGATATTAGGCAGGAGCGTCGTCGCCATCGCCCACAGTCCCTTCAGTAATGCCGAAGCACGAGTTCTTTGTGGACATGACTTGTGAAGGCTGCTCGAATGCGGTCACTCGGGTCCTCAACAAGATAGGAGGAATTCAGTTTGAGATCGACCTGCCCAACAAGAAGGTCTGCATCGACTCTGAGCACAGCGTGGATACTCTGCTGGAGACCCTGAAGAAGATAGGGAAGGCTGTCACCTATGTCGGCCCCAAATAGCGACGGCCTGAGCCCCTGGCCTGCAGGGTGGACCAAAGTGGGCAGGATCCTCTCCTGCCCTCCAGACAGACGGGAACCTGGCAATCCTGCTCACCGCTGGCAGTGCCTGCAGAGAGCCCCCACTTGCCCTGCTCCTTCCTAGCTTCCCAGCAATAAAGGCAAACTGCTTTTGTTGGAAAAAAAAAGGAGATATTAATAAGCTGTGGTCTAAATTCCATGAAATTGAGTCTGAGTGCCAAGAGTCTGTCAATATCTCTCATGTGCAAATAGATAGAAAGGTTATAATAATTAGGTTGGCTCAGAGTGGAAGACTGTTGAAGAGCTAATATTAGTTAGACCTGTTCATGATTACATTCCCAGGGAAGAGGCTTGATTCCTGAAAATTTGGTTAAGTCATTTAGTGGAGTGGCAACTAGAAAAGTTGTGAGAACCCATTGCATTTGCGTTAGTGAGACCAAAGAACCCTCTTAATTTTCTCTAGTCCAGTGAAGTTTTGATGGCCCACATCTGGTTAAGAGGAAGAGACTAACGTCCTTGGGGAAAATCATATCCTAGTTCAGCACATAACTTTTACTTTATCTTAAAGGACCAAATAGTAGACACCTTGTACTTTGTGGGGCATATAGTCACAACTATTCAACTCATTTGTGATGTTAAAGCAACCATGGACAATACATAAATAAGTATATTATTGACTGTGTTCCAATAATAACTTTATTTACAACATTAGGTAGCAGGCTGGATGTAGCTAGTAACTGTAATTTGTCAATTCCTGTCCTACATAATGAAGTTACTTTGACATTTTACTTTCTCTTTGGAAATAGGCCTTTGCTGAACTAAAACAGTAAGTAGATAGATGGAGTCAGTCTCAGAGTTTATCTCATTTTAGAATACAACAAAAGATCCTTGTGGTCCTGGTTGAGGGTTTATGAAAAGTAGTAGTAGATGCCTCAGTAAACCCCTGGGGCATATTGTTGATTTTCCAGAAATATTGTTGATTTTCATTAGAGAAGTCAAATGAGTATTGACTATTTTGACCTATAGGGATGGCAAAGAAAGCAGACACTGATCTACAACTGCATGATATTTAGTCTCAGGGGGCACCTAACAAAATAGTATTGGGGTATAGTACTACAGAGAAGCTCTGGATGATTATTTTATTTATGGCCCTGAGGCCTGATATATCTACAACCTTGCCTGTTGAAGTTTTCACCTGGTAGGAAGGTAGTGTTAAAAAGACCAGGATAGTGTATGATGAGTCTTTTCTCTGTTGGATTGTCTATAATCAATTTTAAGTCTTTCTTTGGCTTTTTTTAAAAGAAAGTTTTGTGCAGATTTTGGAGGAAATGGGTTAAGATGAATTATGGGCCATGGCAGTGGGAGGGCTTCATTGGATTTTGGTGGATATCCAATATTTTCAGATGATTCCTGAACACATCACCAAGATAATTTGTAAATAAGATAAAGATGAGTTTTTTCCTGATCCAGTAAGGAAAGCACTACCTTCAGAGAATTTTAGTAGTACATCAGAGGGTAGGGAGACAAAGGTGGGATGTTTATGAGTATTTGAAATGGGGTTTAAGGAAGGTCTTATAACAGGAGGGCTTGCTTAGGATTGAATAAAAATCTCAACATAGTAGTTTAGGATTAATGGACATAGAAAGATGAGGGTTTTGAGATGAGAGGATTCAAAGAAACTTATGAAGTAAATATCATAGGATACTGTCTATTTAGAGCTGAATGAGTTGATATTCACTTAAATAATATAGTTGTTTGAATATTTATCTTCCTGCACAAGAGGTTCCTGGAATAGTAATGCCATTTTGATGAAGAGAGTGGAATAGTAAAGCCATGTTAATGTAATCATTAAGCTGTGTGAGTGTAGATGGTTTGTTTCCCTTCTCACCTTTTGTGCCTAGATTCCTGGCTTGGCTTCCTGTCCGCTATCCCAGTACTTAAAGGCTTTGGGTGCTGCCATGCTGCTGACTATATCCTACATTTTACTCCATTCCTTGTAGTTCACTTTCTATGTTTTTCCACAGCACCATACCTCTCATCTTGCCCTTGGCCCCATCTACAATCCATTTATTTGGTGTAACTTCATCTGTTCCTTTTGCCTGCATTGCCTTGTCTTTGACCACTTGACTATGAAAAATTCTGCCAAAACCTATGCCTGTAACCTTCTTCCAGATTTGAGCCTGTGCTGTATTATTTACCAGTTGCAATAAATTTGCCCTCTGTCTTTTTCTTTTTTTTGTCCATAGTTGGACCTTCCATGATCTCTGACTCACCGCAATAGTTCTGTCTGGTTTCTGACTCATGGGCTTCCCACATTTGGTCAGCCTTGCCCAGACAAAGCTTCTGTGCAGGAACTGATGTTGTAAGCAAAATCAAAAGTCTAGAAAAATCAATCTTGATGTGAAATATATTAGAATCAATGCAATAAAGTCTCCCAACTCTTAGACCTTAATTCTAGATCTTCCAGTATTTTTCTGTGTGACCTTGAACCAGTCACTGTTCCCTCTCTAAATTTCACTTAATTCCTCAGGTTTAAAATTTTAATCGCAACTTTGAAATGATAGGAGGATGTTGCTGCAGGTAGGAGACAATGATAAGTTAGAGTAGATGGTGGCAGGGAGATGGAGATAGAACCTGAGGATCAGCATTTCAACAAGTTTTCCAAGTGGTTTTTATGCT
>VMDR010022949.1:0-15906 GCA_007922815.1 Macrotus californicus | reverse complement strand
TGTTGTAGTTCAAAAGCAGCCATAGACAAGATGTAAAAATAAAGGGGTATATCTGTGTTCTAATGAGACTTTATTTATAAAAACAGATTATGAACTGAATTTGGACCATGGCCATAGTTTGCCAACTTGTAGTATACTGGAATAAGAGGTAGTTCATATTAAATATGTTTTAAAGACAATTTTTATCATCTTATGAAAACTATAAGCTTTTATTCAGAAAGAGCCAGATATTATTAAGTGATATTTCATAGTGATATTTCATATATATGAAAGCAAGTATCAAAGAAATTAATAATTCTTTATAGCCATTTGTACTAACATTTAATAAAAGTATTGCTTTAAAATTATTCCATACTTGAGAAATTTAATAATTTATATTATTTCTTATGCACAATAACCCAAATGGGCAGCCAAGTCCCATTCTTTCTACTTCCTGTCTCTAAAATGTATTTATTCCTCTGTATCCCCTACCTGGTCATGTCCTTAGCATTATCTCCTTTCTTGACCACAGCAATAGCTCCTAAATTATATCCCTGAAGTCAGCCTGCCACCTTGCCCCACAAGCCCCCATCCAAATCCCCATTCAGTTGTCAAAATGACCTGTAGTAAATAAAAATCTAATTTTACCTCTTTCTTCCTCCTGTTTAAGCTTCCAAAGATTCAGAACATGTTTAGGATAAAACCTAAAGTTAAGGTAGCCTGCAGAGTCTTGGGTTTGATTTGGCCTGTCCAGGGCAGCACCACTATTCCGTCTTTCAAGTCATCATGTTCTTTCCGCTTAAGGACATTGGCACATCTTTGCCTGGAATTCTTTGGCTAATAATTATCTTCCCAACAGGCTCCATGAAGGGAGGACAGGTTAGGGTATATCACAGTACTTGACTCAGGGTTCACATACAGTAGATAACTGATATAATGAATAGGCAAAAATGTGTGTAAGACATGGATGCTTTAAGGAATGATAAATAACTTAATGAATGAATGTATGAATGATATTTTAGAAGGTATATTTATAAATCCGTGGAAAATACAGTGTAGTTCCATGATAGAAATGGGGCAAAGACATTCATATTGCTCTTATCAATGGTTAACTCTATGCATATTATTGCTTCCTATTCTACAAATTATTCTATCAAGACTTCTAAGAGCCTTTGCCCTTCTGTTGCCCATGTGGTATTTCAGTCAGCATTTATAACAACCAAATACTTGGGTAACATTATTTTAGATCACTAATATTAATTATCAAGTAGGAGCTTTCACTCTCCTTAAAGCATTCCTATTCAGAGATCTTGAATAATGGAAGGCTGGAAATATTCCCAGGTCTCAGATTGAACCTGCTGACAGCTTGTGGTTAGAAACTATTCAGAGGAGCAAAGCTGTTATATCAAATTTGTCTTGCAGAAGTTCTAAGACACTTTGCTCATGCACACTTTCTTTCTGATACGTTCAGCAGTCTACAGCTCTTTCGCTGAGCTGACGAGAGACAAAACTTCCAGATGTTAAAACAGCTGTTGTGTTCACCCCTAAGAGAGCACAGCACTTGTTAAATTTTTTGGGTTTTTTCCTTCTGGATAAAATTTGCAAAATGCTTGAAACTTAGCCCTGTGAGAGCTGATCTTCAGCACTTAATGTTGCTACAAATGCTTCTATATGTTGGTGAGCTGAGCTGACGTGGATTAATGTGGAGCAAGGGTAGAAGGATCATAAATGTATCCGGGATAGAATTTGTAGGGGAGAATGTTATTTCCTGGTTTAGTGCACTAAACAGTATTTTCATTTCAAAACTCAGTTAAGAGGCCCAGTATTTAAAGAAAGCCCACTAGGAAGAAACTTGAAAGTACCAGAAAGACACTAAGATCTACCAGGAACACAATGTACCCCTAAATCCATAAGAATGTGTGAATACATACAATCATAAAATAAATATTCTTGATGAGGAATCTAAGTGGCTTCAATAAGTTTTAATGGCTTTTGATAGCATTTCTTAATGGCAATAGGAGAGGAACATCAAAGATGTATAACAAAGCGGTAGGCAAAAACAGGTTTATGTTGTTCATAGGGAAAAAGAAATGCAGGTTATGATTATCACAGTAGCTTTAGTAACTCAAAGGAATGTCATAATGGCATAGTACACTTAGGTACCACCCTGTAAGTGCTCAGATTGTGGGTCTTCATTACTTACACATTCTTGTCATCTACTTGCTATACTCACACACATTTTGGCACAGAGTTCTTTATAAACCTACTTTTGCCCACCCCTGAATATACATAATCTGTGTAAAATACTATGTATTCCCAAATCTTGGGAGGTAATAGATATGTTATAACTATCTTATTTTCCAGATAAGGAAACTTAACTAAACAAGAAATGCTAAATAATTTGCCCAATATCACAGAAACAGTGGCATATTTTGAACCAGCATTCAGATATTGGGTATTTAAAGATATTTTTCATTATATCACATGGATAGTTGTATTAAAACAAAAAAGAACCCTCAACTTTATCTGTCATTCTACAAATAAATTTCCTTTAATTAAGATACACGATGATTATTTTTAACGGTGCTATAAATTTGCAACGCTAAAACTCATGTAAATAAGACTTTTCCCCTCTTGACTTAAAAAATGAAATAAGATTCACACATCAACTTACACTAATTAGGGGCATTTGGCATCCAAAGGAATAGAAGCTTTCAAGAGACTAAAAAAAAACTAAGAAAAATAATTCTACATTTTTTTTTCAGAAAGAAGGATTTTTGTGATAAACCAGAGTTAATAAATAGCAAAATAAAAGTCCTAAGACTACTTGCTCCAATTAATATTTTATCTTCAAATGCAGTTTAAGCCAGTCCTGTGTCTGTCCCCTGAAAGTATGACAGTTCACTTACAATAAACCACCAGGGCATTTTCTACAGCCCAACCTCCTTATCTTCATGTCTAAAGCCAGCATAAATCCCCCCTTGGATGTTGAACAAAGAACACTATTTTCTTGTAAAGATATAGAGTGACAAAAATGTACATCAGCAAGTCTCATTTACATAAAGCTTTTATTATAAGGGGAGGTGACTGGTATAATTCCAACTGTAATAACTTTAATACTATCGATAATAGTAACTACAATTTTTCCATCTTCACCCTAAAACAAACCTTTGATATATCTACCTGTTATATGGCCCCTTTACAATGAAGCAGCTGAGGAATTTCCTTGGCCTGAAGGATAAATGTTTTATACTTTGTCACACAGATATGCAGTTACCTACTGATGCAAATCCTTAGCCAAAGGAAGTCATCTACAGATAGCATATTAACATATGAGCTCTCCTGGGACGAGAACTCAGCCCAAAAGGACATTCTGTGCTTCTTATTAAACATTTAACCTGACCTTTCAGAAGTTCTTGGGGTATTTGAAGGCAAGATCACATAGCCTCACACAAAGTGCAGCACACAGGGACTATTAATAAACTAGTGTTAAGAGTGTCTGTAGGTAAAGTTTAGGTAGCACAGTGGCAAAGACAAGCTGATCGATGAGAAAGACACAGTGTGAGAGCTGCTTTTGGGTCACAGGGATACCCTAAGGAATCACTAGTGAGCTACTGAGGTAAGTCCCTGAGCACCCTTATATTCTTACATTTTCTCAAACTAAAGTTCACCCTTAGTCAATCTCTGTCCTCACCACCTGAAAGAATCTGACGCTATCAATGTGGCACAAATCAGGCACCTGGAATATTTTATCATGTGTAGTGGAAGACATTTAATATTTTGGGCAGAGGACATAGTGTTACAATGTCAACTCTCAGTCCCTTAACCTTCTTTAATGAATATGTTAATCACTGATAGAACAGAAGCAAATGGATTTATTTTCATAAATTTCTAATATTCAGAAGTATATCTTATTTAAAGAAATAATATAAATGTCTTCCAAAATGTCTGAATTGCCAAGGAATATTTTGAGAGAAAACTCAAGACTTAATGAAAAACTTATGAAAACTCAGAAAATAAGAATTGACTGGTCTTTTAAGAATGTACTAAGAACAATCTGACAGTAACCAGAGGGGAGGTGGGAGGGGATTATGTGGGGAAGGACGGGAGAGTTTTTAGGAGCAACTATAAAGGACACATGGACAAAACCAAGGGGAGGGGTGGAAGCAAGGGAGGGAGGTGAGGATGGCTGGCGGGGGGAGTGGTGGGGAGTAAATGTAGACAACTGTAATTAAACAACAATAAAATAATTTTTTTGAAAAAAGAATGTACTTAGAAATGACTGCTGCATAGTTTCCTCTTTCTTTTACTATTTGTGGACAAAGCTGAAAACAACAATTATGTATGGTCAATACATCAACACATGCCAATAGTTTCCATAATTGAGAAAGCAGGGCAATGCCATTTGTATTACAAAATGAATCGAAACTGCAGAATGTCATACAATGCCATGTAAGAGCATCACAGTAATTCTGACCTCTGATAACAATGATAAAAACAAGAGCAAATCTTCTTTCTTTTACTTTAAAAAAGCGAGAGTTCAACCAGAAAAGATCCAGGAAAAGAAAGCAATCCATAAATCTGTATAAAGCACTTACAATGAAGGGGTTTCACATAGAAATTCCAAAAGGAGAGACAATCTAGTACGGATTTAAGTGATTTAAACTTGGGACAGGCACATCCTAAAATGGTCTCTGTGTGTGTTCCCTCTCCCTCTGTATCTCTCTTTCCATGATTCTACAAAAACATGAACAAAAAAATTACTTCCTATAATTAAAGTCCTAACATTCAGGGAAATTGAAATGAAGACTTGCTGTAACCAACCTGTATTTCAAAGTTACTTTCAGTAGATGACCTTAGGAATAGGGTGGATATTTGGTGAGTACTTCCTGATTTCTAGTGCTTAATTTCAGAAGCTGGAGGGAATTTAGATAATTATTTATTGAGCACATATGATGAGCCTGGCATTTATTTAAATGATCACATTTTACCCTCACATTAACCTCAAATAGGACTGTTATTATCTCTATTTTTAAAATAAGATAAATAAGGGTTAGCAAGGTCAAGTGACTTACACAAATAAAGATCTATCTACGATGAGGCTTGAAGTGTGTATGTGGCCTTTGTGTTTGGGTATTGCTTATTTTAACCCCCATTTTCTCCACAGGGAAAAAAAAGAAAGTGAAAATAAGAGGGTTTTGTGTGTGTGTGTGTTCTCTTTCATTTTCTAAAGTGTGACAAATCTATATATTTGTGTCCTATGGTGCTATTACTAACTATTTAGTAAATAACTAAGCTACAATATCAGCCTTTTAACTGAACATATTGGGTTGGCATTGGTTAATAAAACCATACAGGTTTGAAGTGTACAATTCAATATAACATTATGTACATACTGCAATGTGCCCTCACCACCAATACTATATGATCTCACTTATATGTAGAATTTAATAACAAAATAATTTAAGAAACAAAATAGAAACAGAAGCATAGATACACAGAACTGGCTGACAACTGTCAGCGGGAAAAGGGGTTGGGGGAAACTAGGTGAAAAATGCAAAAGGATTTTATATATATAACTGTCCAGAAAGAGTCCAGCCATTGTTAATATAACGAGAATGGTTTGAGTGTCATCATTGTAACCTGGTAGCCAAGGAGAGTGGACTGGAATGCACATGCATGAATAATGATAACTTCATTATACTACTCAGTGGGGGCAGTAGACATTATTGAGTGAGAATGTGTACTGTGTGGCCATTGCATCCAAAATGACTAAGCAAGGAGAACAACAAATCTGCATCAAATTTTGCATTAAACTTGAACATTCCTCTGCAGAAACTATTTGGATGATGCAGAAAGCCACAGCTATGGGCAACTGGTGATTGGCAGCTTCATCATGACAACACACTCGCTCACAAATCATGTCTTGTGCAGAGTTTTTTGGTGAAACATTAAATCACTCAGGTGACTCAGTCCTGCTACAGCCCAGAGTTGGTGACCTATGACTTCTGGCTTTTCCCAAAATTAAAATCATCTTTGAAAGGAAAGAGATTTCAGACCCTGGATGAGATTTAGGAAAATACGATGGGGCAGCTGATGGCAATTAGAAGAACTGTGTGAGGTCCCAAGGTACCTACTTTGAAAGGGACTGAGGCATCATTGTCCTATGTACAATGTTTCTTGTATCTTGTATCTTCTTCAATAAATGTCTCTTTTTCATAGTACATAGCTGGATACCTCTGGACAGACCTCATATACATGACACATAGACAAAGACAACAGTATGGGGATAGCCAAAGGGAAAGTGGGGTGCAGGGAGGTGGAAGTGGGCAAAAGGAGAATAAAAGGGGACAAAAAAGAGACTTGACTTTGGGTAGGGAGCATGCAGTTCCAACTTTTGATCTAGAAGATCAAAATATTATGATTTCTGGACCATGGTGTAAAGTCAGAAAACCTAGGCTCAACACCCAGTACCCTTTTCTAGTTTTTAAATCATATATAAATACCCTAAAATAATGTGGTAAAAAGATTATTACCATTGGATTTATGGACTCAAACAGCAAGCTCCCCCCACATCCTGAGAGATAGTTCCATCCTCACATTTCAAAATATCTCAAAATGTTTGACATTAAGCAAGTTATTTAATTTAGGCCTCACTTTCTCTTCCTGGATAATGTAAAATAAATATTTCCCTCGAAGGGTTGTCATGGGAATTAAATGGGGAAATGAACATGGAGTGCCTGTATCAATACTTGGCACTTCATTCACCACAAACCAATACAAGGCCTTGCAATCCTACATTCTCTTCCGTCTCCACTAATGTCTGCAGAAAGAAGATAGAAGCCTCTTGGCCAACAAATTATTGCTGAATTCAACCTTCCCTCGGGTCTCTAGTACCTCTTGGCACTCCTTTCCCACTGTAATCTGTTAAGAGTTCTGCTAAAGATCATAACCATTAGGATGACACCACATAATTGAAGAATTACTACCTAATTTAACAAAGCTGGGACGAATGCCTTCCAAAGAAACAAATAACAAGTTGAATTATGATCCTGAAGCAAAGAACTGTTTACCAGAGTGCTTGTCTGTAGGCTTAAGAGCAGGACAGTTCGTCTACACAGAGCGATCTCAATGTGCTGTTGTTCTTATCAGTTCCGGTGCCCTTCTCCAATGACGTGGCTTCGAATGGAACTGCTCTGGATAAAAAATGTTCCTTCAATTACCTGTGCATTTAAATCTCACACTGCTCCCTCATCGCTTCTGCTAGGCAAATTCTACAGTTCCTTATCTACTGACAAAACAAAAGAGCAGGATGAACTTGGAGGAGACACTTGGAATCTAACTCCTCAATATGAGAAAATGCTGAGATCTGGTGATTGTTGTCTCACCATGAATGCAAGTGCCTGTCTGATCTGAGAAGGTACAAGTTGGATTGCAAACTCCTCTCTGGAAAGGACAGTGTTACTTAATTAGGAACTGTAATAACTCTTTTGCTGGGCCAGAAGCAAAACAGACATTTTTCCCGTGGCTGATTATCCTAGGCTCTATCAGAGATGCTGGCACATTAGGCATTTGATAAGTGGGCAACTAAACAAATAACTACTATGGACTTCTCATCTGGATCTTACTTTCTTGAAGAGGGTACATAACAATTGAGTTGGGCAAAAAGTTTGCTTTTTTCCATAAGATGGCTCTAATAATGTGTAGCTGTCTTTAACTTCATTCAAAACAATTTTATTAGATTGTATTGTGACAGCTGCCATATCAGCATGCATTTAAAAAATACTTATCAAAATTGGTGAATTTTTGTGTAGCCCTTTTAATATTGAAGATGGAAGAAAATACATACTTTTGGCATATTATGCTTTATTACTGCAAAAAAAGGGAGTGGTGGTGGGGAAAATAGAGACAATTGTACTTGAACAACAATAAAAAATGTGAAAAAGAATCAACTTAACCCAACACTGAATGTCAGTACTATCCTACACATTGGGAAAAAATAAACCCAATAACAATGGCTTCTAGAAAAATAAAAATTTCAAGTTGTCTAAAAAAAACCCTGCAACTAAAGTGAAAAAGAAAGAATTGTGCAGCGTACGGAGAAGGTGCTGTGACTGACTGAATGTGCCAAAAGTGGTTTGCAAAGTTTTGTGCTGGGCATTTCTCACTGGACGATGCTCCACAGTCGGATAGACCAGTTGCAGTTGATAGGGATCCAATCGAGACATTAACTGAGAACAATCAAAGCTATACCATGTGGGAGAGAGCTGACACACACAAAATATCCAAATCAATAAAGTTATTGGTGAAAATAAAAAATGTGTCTTTTATTTTACAGAAAAAAACACACGAACTTTTTGGCCAACCCAATATCACAGTCTTCTTTATTAAATGTCTGAGTAGGTATTTTTAAATCTACAATTTCTATTTTACTGGCAGTGAGGCTGGGAGTGTGGGTGCTGCTAAGAAAGGATAAAGGGAATACAGAACCCATCACAGTTTAAAAAATTAGAATTAAAGAATCATTTTCAGCAACTGTATATTAATAGCTATAACATATTGCTTATTATAGATAAGGCATTTTACTTATTATTTCATTTAGTCTTCTCAACACACTTGTACAATATTTATTACTTTTGCTTTCAGGTTGCAGATGATGGAACAGTTTTTATTGTCATTGCTAAATAAACTACCCCCAAGTTCAGTGGCATAAAACTAAAGCTATTGTATTATTCATTTTATATTTTATTATTTATGGGGATGGCTTTTCATGGCTCCACAAGGTCTGGGATCAATTCTGGGGAGGATTGAAGGCTGGGAAAACTCAAGAATTGGAAGACAGAATGAGCTGGGGCCTCCTCCCTTCTTGTGCCAGGCTCCACAATGAAAACCAAGATGGCTGAGTGGCTGGGCTTCCTCACAGCATGTCGAGCTCAGTGTTGGAAGACTGTCTCAGGGTTCCAAGTGCAAGTGCTTTAACCACCAAAGCAGAAGCTGGGCCATCCTTTATGACTGAGCCTTGAGAGTCACCAGAGCCACTCCCTTTACTGGAAGAGTCATAAGCCATCCAGGCTCAAAAGGAAGGTGCATTGTCCTACCACTTGACTGATTGGAAGGAGGTCAGAGAATGTTAGGACTATGAGACTGAAAGGAATTAAGGGTCATGGCAAAGTTCCAGGCCTAGAGTTGGGCTATGAGTCTAGAGTACCAGATGAAGGGACTGTCTTGCTTTTGGGAGAAATTTTGTGTGAAAAACATGCTTCTTTAAAAACTATAATCCTCCAGGTTTTCATATGATGTTTTTGCTATGAAAAAATGACCAAGGAAACAAAATTCCCATCTTCCAGCTCATGCTCACTCCTGGGCGTATGTTTAACTAATGGAATAGTCACAGGAATGTCCCACACATTTTACATGTTTCCTTCCTTCCCACTGTCAGAAAAGCGAATGCTTTACAAAGGAATTGGCATGAATTAACAATGTCTATCTCAGGATGCACCCTGGGTTTTGTGCATGTGTAGCTTTCCAAATTATCACTGATTCTTTAAGTAAAATAAGAAAGCTTCAGTCCCTTGAAAACAAAAGAATTCAACAGGAAGGGAAAACCATGCATGTTACCACTTTATCTTCTCATAGAGAAACACAATAAAAATATCTAAAATTAGCTCTGTTCAAGAATCATCAAGGAGAATAACAGAGGGTGTAGTCTATGAAAATGTTATATTCCCAAGATAAAAAATCAATAAGCTAGCTCATGGTTTTATTAAAAATAACCCCCTCTTTCTGTGATGGATTTGCCCATTATTGGATAGTCATCTCTCTCTTCTTTCACTTAACATTCTCTATTGAAAACACCATGTGCTCCCTCCTCATGTATTCCAACCACTCCTGCAGCAACCAGCCTCATACAGGTGTAGCTGCAGAGTATCTCACCCCATGGCTTTGCAATGATGGTGTTATTGGGTAGTTGCTGGAAACCTAGCATCCTTCCACATATACAAACTGGAAGTGAGAAGGGGTTAACATGCAGCTGGGGGAGGTACAGGAAAGTGCCTAAAGGTAAATTCTCCTTTCTTCTCTTCCTCTGGTGAGTAAGGAAGGGAAGCAAAGTTTTACCACCCTAAAGTTTGCTTTTGGGAACATTGATTTTAAGCCGTTTAAGAAATAAGATCAAAGGGAGCCTTTGACCCTACCCCTTTCTGGCCAAGAGACTCAGACAGAAAAATCTGTTTCAGTAAGGAGATCTCAGTATGTCAGCTTAGCCTAATCTGAAATAAGTATAGTAAGGAGAAAGGCTTCAAGCAGGGGCCTATTAGCTAGATACCCACTGTGTCGCAAAGTTTCTGAGTTGCCTAGCAAGAATTTGCCTGTCATGTATGTTCTACAGTTCCTCAACTATCTGAAAATCACCTATTTCCATTTCTGAAATCTAATACCCCATTCCCCTCCTTTCTCCTTTGTTCAGAAATGTCTCATATATACAATGTTGCCTCGCTGTCTTTAGGATTTTTATGCCTATGTGAATTCCCCATGTTCATGTATTAAAATTTGATTTTCTCCGATCAATCTATTTCTTTTTTAAAGAGATTTTATTTATTTATTTTTAGAGAGAGTGGAAGGGAGGTGAGAAACATCGATGTGTGAAAACATCCATCGGTTGCCTCTTGTTTGTGCCCCAGCTGGGGACTAAACTCACAACCTGGGCATGCACCCTGACCAGGAACGGAATCGAGACCCTTTCACTTGGTGGGATGATGACCAACCCCACTAAGCCACACTGGTTAGGGCTGTCTCTGTTAATCTCATTATTCGCTTAGCTAGAAGAACTTAGAAGTTGAGAGAGAAAGTATTAGTATTTTTTTCGCCGCCACAGTAATCCTGAGGCACATTCAATAAGCTACTCAGACCATATCTGGCCCCTGTGAAAACACACCCTGGAGCACATCTGCACAGAAATTTTCCCCCTTTCCTGGATTCCCTCCCTCCAGCACCCACTCCAGTTTCCTGAGATTACTTTCCAAAATAAATTACCTCATGCAAGTTCTTGGGTGATGCTCTGTTATCCAAGAGTACTCAAATTAAGACATACACCAATGATGGGGAAAAATCATAAAGACAACTAATTATTAAAATTTATACTATGTATCTGGCGTTTAGCATGTACTATCTCACTTAATTTTCATACTATTCTTCTTAGTTGGCTAGTGGGGCTCCCCCTGTTTCACAGGAGATAGTTGGGTTTCTTAAAGGTATACAAAGTCTGTCTGGAAAATGTGAAGCCATTGTTAATATAAGGAGAACAGTTTGCATGGACATCAATGTAACCCGGCAGCCAAGGAGAGTGGACTGAAATGCACTTGTGTGAACAATGACAACTCCACTGTACTAGTCAGTGGGGGTGCTGGACTTCATTAAGAGAGCATGTGTACTGTGTGGCCATCACGTTCATAATGACTAAGTGAGTAGAGCAATGAATCTGCATCAAATTTTACATTAAGCTTACACATTCCTCCACAGAAAATATTTGGATGATTCAAAGGAGTTTGGGGACAATGCAATGCATGTAATGCAAATAGAAGTGTGGCACAAACACTTCAAAGATAGTTGAAAATCTGTTGAAAGTGATCCATGTTCTGGAAGGCCTGGAATAAGCAGAACACCTGAGAATGCTGAATGTGTTTGGGCTGCAATCAACAAAGATCAGCAACTGATGATGCAAGAAATAGAAGCTGATCTGGGGATTCCAAAAACTACTGTGTCTGAGATTTGAAATTTTGATGCAGAATCTTGGCAAGAAACATGTCGTGGCAAAATTTGTTCTGTGGCTTCTGCTAACAGAGCAGAAGGAACATTGTGCTATAGTTGTTAATGACTTAATTCAAAGCTCTACCAATGAACCGGATTTCCTCAAGAAGGTCATAATTTTAAAGGAGACTGAGGTGTCATTGTACTATCTACCACATGTCTTTTATCTTGTATCTTCTTCAATAAATGTCTCTATTTTTCATAGTACATGGCTGGATACTTTCTGGGCAGACCTTGTAACAGCAGGCCTTTAAACTGACCTTATATTTTTATTTTTTTCCTTTGATTCAAACTGCCCTCACCTAGTACCCTAACTCAGCCACCTCCCTCTCCCTTACTTAATCAGTAAGCTTTCAGGAAAATGAGTTTCTAGTCAGCATCCAGTAGTCTTAGAACAGTGTCTTGGGTCTGTTGACCACAGACACAGTTTCAGGCAAACTAGAGAGAACATGTAGACTTCAGTTTTGTTCCAGCTCCAGAACCTCCCCACTGACTGCATCCTTGAGAAACCAGATGAAGTGACCCCATGGCTGACATCAGGATCAGATGCATTGATCAACCCCTCTATCCTAGAGCTGACCAATCATTAGAGACCAGGCCCCTGACCATGACCCTAACTCCCTTAGTGTCCATAATGGCTTCCCCTAGAAGTCATCAGGGAGCCAGGTCTTTGAGTATGAGCTACTTGTGTCTCTGGGCATGGCTCCATCTCCTTAATACATCTTTACTCTCTTGGCTGCAAGCTCCTCTTTTTGTCTTATTGGGCTTTGAGGTGTGTAGGCAAACAGACCCCATTAGTCTGGTAACAAATGTAATAGAATTTATGGAGCTTACACAGCTAATAAGAGAAAACATGACTTCCCATCCTGATCTGTGATTCCAAATTCAACCTTCTACTCACCACACAATGATAAATAGGTTCTGGTACCAATTCCACATGGTTCCCCCATGCCAGCAAAAAATTATTGCATACCAGAAGGGTGTCTGATAATCCAGTTCAACTCTGACACTAACTACCTGAAGAGAGCATCATCTTAAGTGCTCGGTGCTACAAGAATGCCTCCCCCTCCTCCCACTTGTCACCAGTCACAAGTCCAGGTTCATTGTTACCTGTGCTGCTAACTAGCTATAAATCAGAGGTTTCCATGACCCCCTTCTTTGGTTCTATTAATTTGCTAAAGCAGATCCAGAACTCTGAGAAACATTTTACTGACTACATCATGGGTTTATTATAAAAGGATATAACTCAGGAACAGCCAGGTAGAAGAGATGCATAGGGCAAGGTTGTGGAAATGAGTGTGGAGCTTCCACACCCCCTCTAGGTGAACCACTCTCCCAATACTTCCATGTGTTTACCAACCCAGAAGTTCTCCAATCCCTGTTCTCTTGGGTTTTTATGGAGGTTTCATTACCTATGGTTGGTTAAATCATTGGCCATGGTGATTGATTTAACATCCAGCTCATTTGCCCTCCCCAGAGGTGGGGTGAGCCTGGAAGTTACAACCTTCTAATAACATGGTTGTTTCTCCTGGCAACCAGCCTCCATCCTTTAGGTGCTTCCAAAAGTCACCTCACTCACATGAAACAAAAAAAGACAACTATAACACTATCAACACTTAGGACAGTCCAAGGGGAAATTCCAAGCGTTTGGGGGGCTGTCAGTGAGGAATTATGTACAAAGACCAGACATACATAAGAAATTATCTTGGTCATCTGAATGACCAAGTCACAAGATTGCGAACGGAGTCTCCCTGTTATATAAGTGAGCCAAGGTTGTCCTCCACACATTGGCTCTATATAAAAATAATATAAATGGAGTTGACAGAGTAGGCACTTAGACAGACATGAGCTCAGTAGGAAACATAGGCTAGGTATGGGATGTCACCAGAGTGGAAAGTCTCGGGGGCCTAGCAACTGACAAAACTGGGAAAGTAAGTATTACAGGCGAAGACCTTACCCCCAGCATGACCTTTCCACATCATCATGTAGCTACTCAGGAAATTTAGACCCCCTGATCTTTCTTATTATTAGTCATGACATCTAGACCCCCTTAGAGGAGGGGCAAGGGGGTTGGAGAATAGTCTCGTACAATCCCACACAAGCCCTTACATGACCACCCCTTTTAGCCTTCAGCCCTTAGGACAGTAAGGTTCTGACCACATCAAATAATCTTAGGAACAAAGCCTTGGGTTTCTTGACCACAGAGACAGAGTTTTGGTCAAACTGGAGATAACATGGAGGTGTCAGTTGTGTTTCAGGTCCAGGCCCAGAAAAGCAGCAAAATCAGATGAAGTGACACCATGGCTAACATCAGGACCAGATGCAATGACCAATGACTCCCTATCCTACTGCGGACCAATCAGTAAAGACAATGACCATGAAAGCACACATATGGAAAGCTAATGAATAGCTATTGAGATCCTCCCCTGAGACTGCCCCTAAAATACCCACATTTAAGAAATAGATAAAACTCTTTAAGACAGGGGTGTCCAAACTTTTAGCATCTCTTGGCCACACTGGAAGAAGAGTCATCTTGGGCCACACATTAAATACATTGCAACACATAATCACACACAAAAAAATCTCAAAATGTTTTGAGTAAATTTACGATTTTGTGTTGGGCTGCATTCAGAGCCATCCTGGACCACATGTGGCCTGTGGGCCTCAGATTGGACACCCCTGCTAAGACAAAGGACCCAGTGCTTGTGGTCACTGCCTCTCTTTCTCCCCGCCCTCAAGCCTTTCCCCCACCCTCCCCTCAGGCACATTACCTTGGCTCTCTTTCTCCTAAGCTCCAAAGACCCTTCTTTTGCTTCTGTAACTTGTTTCCTGAGTCCATGAAGCCCAACTGCCTCACTTCTTCTACTTCTGTGACTTCCTAAATACTTTTCTTATGTAAAAGTTCTTGCCTCCGAATTCTTTCTTAGCTGAACTCAAGGACCGAGGTCTAACTCTGCTGTAAACAGAGCCACTTCAAAATGGAATCAGAGCTGCCATCCCAAAGAAATTACCTCATTTCATCACTCTTCAAACCTTTGAAAGGTTGAAATTGGCCAAAATAACCTTTGGACTGGGCCTACAGCAACCCGAATTCCAAACAACTATTTGCTAAGATAATAGGAAAGCAGACATTATGACAACTGGACTGAAAATTAAAGACATTCTTTAGAATTAACACTTTATGTTAGCTTATCTGCACCTATAAAAAATCCCTTTCCTTTATTCCTGTACTTATTTCCTTTCCTTTCTCATAAATACCTTGCTTTCACCAACTAGCCAGAATGCTGTTTGGGTTTTTTCCTGAATCAGTGCTTTTGAAATAGCTATACTTTTGGATCTCAAATAAACTCTTGTGACCTCTCACTTCGGCCATTTATTTTTAGCTTGTTTATTTCTTCAGAGTGGACTGAAACCAATGGCTAAAAAGCCAGCTGACACCAAAGTCAAATTTTTTTACACATCCAGTTGTTTTAAATAGTATAAACCAAATAAGCAGATTTTTAGCCTTTTAAAGCCAGTCTATTTTGTATGTCCTGTGAAACTTGGTATCTGGATGGTGCCCCCCCCGATCCTGTAACCTCTAGATGGTCTCATGCTGTGAGGGGATTTCTCCACATGCAAACCTCTAAGAGGGTCACCCAAATAAACCTTGTATGTGCCACTGCCACCTACTGCTCCTACCTTTTTCTTTGATGGGTCCCCAAATCCTTTGAACCTCTTACACTCCTACTGTACTCTAACTACTCTTTTAATTGCTTGCCTGGCTAGTAGGATGAATGTTCTCCTTAAAAAGACAAAGTAAAGAGTGAAATCGTGAACTAATAAAACAAGACTTGTTACAGAGAACAAGGAATAAATCTATAAAATGTATTACCGTAATAGGTGATGCAAAATAATATTGATGTCAGGAGAATTCAAATAAATTCAAAGATGACAAGGCCATACTGGTTTATTATGACTTTGATTGTCATATATCCTTAACCTTTGAGAGAAGAGTCAAGGAACTTTAAAAGTCAAAAGGAGGGATTTCTTTTTATCACACAGGTATCTTCCATACCTACCTAGCACAACTCTTAGTAACAAGTAAAAATATAATGGATGCTTACTAAAAGGAAGGCAGTG
>VMDR010022948.1:0-15896 GCA_007922815.1 Macrotus californicus | reverse complement strand
AGAAACATCAATGTGTGGATGCTTCTTGCACACCCCCTACTGAGACCTGGTCCACAGCCCAGGAATGTGCCCTGACTGGAAATCAAACCGGTGACCCTTTGCTTCACAAATCGGTGCTCAATCCACTGAGCCACACCAGCCAGGACTATATTATCACTTTTAAAATAAGTAGCTTGAAAAAAATAAAAAATAAAAAATGAAAGAAGTAGCTTGATTAATAGCCAACAGCAATTCACAAATAAGAAAATATGATCTGTTGGAAACATATAGAAGTGTAAGTTAAACAAAATACCAAAATTTTCATTTCTTAATTAAAAAATAAATAAGTAAAACAGCCCTGGCTGGTGTAGCTTAGTAGATTGAGCGCCAATCTGCGTACCAAAAGGTTGCCAGTTCAGTTCCCAGTCAGAGCACAAGCCTGGATTGCAGGCCAGATGCCCAGTTGGGGGAATGCAAGAGGCAACTGATAGATGTTTCTCTCCCTCCTTCTCCCTCCCTTCCCCTCTCTCAAAAAAAAAAGAAAAAGAAAATCTTTAAAATAAAATAAAATAAAACAAAAGTAGGTAAAAGCCTATGTAACCTTTATATTGCACTGTCAAAAGGACAAACGTTTAAAAAAACCAACAATGTTAATATGCTATATTGGGCATGAAGCTATCACCTGTAATCTCATGTCTAGGAAGCTCATTTGGATCTAATTCAAAAGATAACTCAGTTATGTAAAAATGACCACTTTAGCATTATTTCTAAGGACAAAAAAGTAAAAAGCCTAAATACCCCCCATTTTAAGGAACAGTAAGTTTTAGTATAACCATTTAATAGGCATTACACTGGCATATTGAAAGGACCACTATTTATAACATAAATGGAAAAGGCTTGATAGAAAGTTGCGTGTACAGAACACAGATAAATTTTAAATTCATTTTGCTAATGAAAGAATGCAGACACCAGAGGCTACATGTTGTGCGATTTGATTTATGTGACACTCTGACAAAGGAAAGACTGTCAGGATAGAAAACAAGTCACTGGTTACAAGGGAGAGGAAGGGGGAGAACCACAAAGAGTACTGCATGAAGGAATTTTCAGGATAATGCAACTATTTCTGTGTGGCTGTAGTTGCAGACACAACTCAATGCATCTGTCCAAACCCACAAAATTGTACACCACAAAGACTAAATTTTACATACATAAACTAAAACAACAGCCAGGATGCAGCTAAAAACCCAAAACAAAATACAAACTATAATAAATAACCCTAACTGTAGTATAAATAAATAACAATCACACTGAAGCGGGAAAGCAAACAAACAAAAAAATACCTAACCTAAGTTATTTATATTGGAAAATGCTATTTTGATTGGATACTGTAAGGTTAAAGACAAAAAAATTCTGGACTCTAGTTAGTACATTGTTTCTTATAGGGTTAGAAATTCTGAAACTACGCATATACTAGAATTATAAAAATAAGCAAATATATTATAAATAATGGATTCTCACTGTTAGAAGAAGTTACAAATAAGAAAAGGAGAAAGATGGAAATGAAGTCTGTGGTACTGGACTGAAATTGAAAGTATCATTATGAACTCAGGGTTTTTAAATATACAGTGTGGGGCATGGTATGTTTATAGTTGTTCATATATAAAATAATAATTAATAAATAGTAATACAAGAATAAACTGTTTCATGTACTCACAACTGTAAACCTACTGTTGCTCCACCCTGTGAAGATAAATGTAACAAATGAAGATGGCATGTATGCACAGGTTAATATATGTGATATGTATTTTTAAGATCTGTCTGCTGAGAGGACCTAGAGACAATGACTTTCTGGTAGCAACTGAGCACACTTAGTGCACAGCTCTTTGTTACTCCAAGGCTCCATGGAACAGGGGCTGATTCCAGGGCTGCGGCAAGGAAAAATACAAGATGAGCCTGGGGTATCTTGGGGTCCCAGAAAGTAAGGACTCACACAGGGTGCATGTTGATAAGGCATAGGAGCCAACCTGAAAGAGATCTCAATGGCCAAATGTAGAATCATATAAACAACAAAATAAATAATAATAGCATTGGATTATAACCCAAAAGAATATAGTAAATATCTGTAAGCTTACACTGATATAAATAAATAATTAAACAGAAGAAGAGACAGATTTTCTTTACAGAGTCCCAATGAATAAATACAGAAGGAATGAGGAAAATAGAAACCATCATTAAACCACCACAGTAATCACTGTTGTAGACCAGATCCACAGATGGATGCTAAAATTAGTAAGCAGAAGTTTAAGGAGAAAAAGGATTATTTGTACAAGTTTTTGTATAGTCTCAAATAAACTGTAATTTACTAGTTACAAAGAGAAAAATAGTAACTTTATAGTAGAAAAACCCAGCAGACACCACTTTAACCAAGGTTAATGCCACCAGTGTAAGACATCATCATGCACCCCCTGGTTTGATTTTCTGAGAAAAATCACATCACTTTGGTGGTATTCTTGCCAAAAATGCATAATCTCAATCTATTCATGAGAAACTTAAGACAAATCCAAAATGAGAGATATTTTACAAAATAACTGATGAGTATCAAGGTCATGAAAAACAACAAAAGACTGAGGAACTCACAAACTGGAGGAAACTAAGGAGACACGACAACTAAATGCTACGTGAGATCCTGGTAGAGAAAAAGGACATTAGTGGAAAAATAGGTCCAAACCAAAACAAGTCTGCAATTTAGTTAACACAATTATACCAGTGTTAATTTTTTTTTAAATAAGTTTTATTTATTTATTTTTAGAGAGGGGGGAGGGAGGGAGAAAGAGAGAAACATCAATGTGTGGTTGCCTCTCACATGGTCCCCACTGGGGACCTGGCCCGCAACCCAAGCATGTGCTCTGACTGGGAATAGAACCGGTGACCATTTGGTTCACAACCTGCACCCAATCCACTGAGCTATACCAGCCAGGGCTAATTTCTTATTTTTGATCATTGCACTATGGTTATGTAAGACATACATTAAGAGAACCTGGTTGAAGGACATATGGGAAACTCTACTTTTTGCAACTTTTCTTAAGTCTAAAATTATTTCAAAATAACATATATGCTACTATTACAACTATGTAAAAATATTCAATACATGTATAAGCAGACTGGAAAGAAATAAATTTTTAAAAATACAAATAGATATATGTAAGGAACTATAGTGTTTTTTAAAATACATGTTCCTAAATCTTTCTTAAGGTGGCTGTTTGTTACTTTTATAATGAATTAATATAATTTAAAGTTAAAAAAAAAACTTACTTTTTATACAGGACTCCATATGGTTTTTTCAGTGCATACTGTAAAACATAATTTAGAGCTTTCAAAACAAAACACATGTGGTAAAGCAGAGGTAAAAATAAAGCATTATAAGTCATTATACAAGATTATTCTGCTTCCTAAACCGTATTCTGATGTCCTCTGCTTGGTTCTCTTTTGATCACTCACAACAACTTGCAACATAAGCTTAATATTCTAATTTAGCGTGGACTTACCTAATTACAATTTGCTATGCCCTTTCAATAGTCTATCCAACTTAAATGCTTCCCTTCATTTCTTTAAATTCTACCTACTCCATTCTTCCCAGGCAAACAATTTGAGAGTAGACAGAGCAGAAGAAAGTAGAAAAAATAAATCCTATGAGGAAAAGCTGATAGAATTGAAATAGTGTCTGGAAATGAGAAAACTGAGACAGTCATAATGACAACAATCAGAATACTAGCCAGTTTAAACATAGCCTTTAAAAAAGTTCCTGTTATTCACCCGAGATGTTGTGGCTCAGTGGCCTGAGTGCTGGACTGTGAACCAAAGGGTCGCAGGTTCGATTTCCATGCAGGGCACGTGCCTGGGTTGCAGGCCAGGTCCTCAGCATGGGGCATACAAGAGGCAACCATACACTGATGTTTCTCTCCCTCCCTTCTCCTTTGTCTAAAAATAAATAAAATCTTTTAAAAAAATTTTCCTGTCTTTCAACCCTCTTTTCATTTTTCTTCCTACTTATTTTCACCCATCCACTAATAATCAACTTATTACCTATATGGTCAGTACTTCTGTGCCATAGGAAAAAACAAAGATCTAAGACATTACCTTGAATTATAGAAAGAGGTAAATGAAGGAAAACAATGAAAAATAAGGTGAAATAATCATTCATTAACTATTAGTGCTGGCGAACAAAAGAAATTCACCATCCCTGGCTGGTGTGGCTCAGTTGACTGAAAGGTTGCAAGTTCAGTTCCAGATCAGGGCACTTGCCTGGGTTGTGGGTTCAATCCGCGGTTCAGGTATGTAGGGAGGCAACCAGCAGATGCTTCTCTCTTGCATCAGTGTTTCTCTCTCCCCTGCCCCTTCCCCTCTCTCAAAGCAATGAAAAAATGTCCTCAGGTGAGGACAAAAAAAAAAAAAAAAAAAAGAGGGAGAAGAAATTCACAAGTAAAATTTATCTTTTTACTAACACTTATGATTCTTGACCACATCTCATTGCCTCAGTGGAACGAACATTACCACCTATTCCTTTTTTTAAAATTGATTTGAGAGAGAGGAAGGGAGAGAGGGAGGAAGCAAGCCACAGGGATCTCCTGCTCCACCCATTCATGCATTCACTGGTTGGTTCTTGTATGTGCCCAGACCAGGGATCAAGGCTGCAACCTGGGGGTATGGGGACATCGCTCTAACCAACTGAGCAACTAAGCCGTGCCATTACCACCTATTTTTGACAACTCAAGAGTCATCAATGTGAGTGTTGACTATAGTAATAATCTGTAATACTGTGCTGTTCTTAGAGATTACTTAAATGCATAGAGTTATTGCTTTGAAAGGATACTGGGAGGACAAGGGCAGTATCCTATCAACACTATGACGTTCAGACGAACAAAAAGAATGAATATATATGTTAGATAGCTGAATTGCCTGCTGTGTTTAAAAATCACAGGGAGTTCAGTCAAGTTTTAAAATCTACTCAATTATTTAGTTGATTTAACTCCAAGAATCTATCTGCTGTACTCAAGCACCTACTACAGACTAGGCCTTTTACTCATTGATTAAACATTTATTGAGCAACTACTATGTGCCAGACACTTGGCTAGACACAAGGCTATGGAAGTACATAAAACTTTTATCTTCACCACTTAAATTACATGTCCTAAACTGAACATATCACTTTCCCCCCCAAACCTACTCCATAAGATACATTCTTTAACTGGATTATCACTTATCAGGCATCCAAGCAGAAACCTGGTAAGTCATACTTCTTATTCATGTACAAACTCTTCTAACCTCAACATCGATTCTCTTTGATCATCTCTCATTTCCATCATCATCACTGATGCTCTTTAACTGGCTGATAGCAAAGGCTTAGTTTCCTACATTTGTTTCAACCCTCTTTAGTCAAGCTGATTAAAAGGATCAGATCTCTTACTTAAAATCTTTCAGTGGTTCCACTGAGCTTTCAGAGTAAAGCTCCAACTCCTATTATCTTATCCCTACCTACTACAGTGTCCATCTAGCCCACTTTTCTTTTGCCAGCCCAATTATTTTCAGTTACCCAAATGCACTATGCTCCTTCACACTGTGTGTTTTTTTTAAGAAAACTTTTTTCATTTTCATTTTATTTTTCCTTTTTTTATTGATGTTCGAATACAGTTGTCTTCATTTTTCCACCACCCGTATCCCCTGCCCTAGATGTGGGGGGGCTCTGCCCGCAGAGCCCCCCCACCCGCTGTCTGTCACAGATGAGAATAAGTCTACCAAGACGTGATCTGCTTGGGGAGGAAAGGTGGCCAATCTCTCAGAGGAGAAGAGCCTGTTTTCCTTTTTTATTAAAAAAATATTTTATTTATTTATTCTCAGAGAGGAGAAAGGAGGGAGAAAGAAAGGGAGAGAAACATCAATGTGTGAGAGAAACACTGATCGGGTGCCTCTTGCACGCCCCCAACTGGGGACCTGGCCTGCAACCCAGGCCTGTGCCCTGACTGGGAATGGAACCGGCAACCTTCCGGCTCGCAGGCCAGTGCTCAATCCACTGAGCCACACCAGCCAGGGCCTTATTTGTTTTCTTAATCTTCAGCCAACGACACGGTCATTGATTTGAGAGAGGAGGAAGGGAGCGAGAAAGAGAGGGAGAGAAACTTCAAAGTGAGAAAACATCGACTGGTTGCCTTTTGTATGCACCGCAATTGGGACCAAACCCACAGCCCAGGCATATGCTCTGACTGGGAATTGAACTTGCATCCCTTTGGTTCCCAGGCCACCCAACCAAGCCACACCCGCCAGGGCCATACTTCCTTTGAACAAGCTTTTTCCTCAGTCTTAGAAAACATTCTCTTCCTCACCTAGATCTTGTTCCAACGCTGCCAACCATCCCACCCTGTGCATGCTTCCAGCACAGTGCTCAACTCACAATGCCATCATTTTCTACTTGCCTGTCTCCCTCACTGAGCTCACTGAAGAAAGCGACTATTTCATCTATTAATCCTCAGCACCTAGCACAATAACTGCAGCTGGTGAACGACCAGACAGTAATATGTAGTTACTTCACTTTACAAGTTAGATATGTTCCTTAAATGTGAGTAAACCAAATTTTAAAATCAACTGCTTTAAGGAAAAGCAGTAGTAAGTACCTCGGCAAGGCAAATAACCTCCAACTTGAGCTTTTTCCAAGGCTGGCCATTCTTAAGGCTAGGATAACTCATCTATGTATGTATTTCTCCAGCAGCCCAACTCGTATGCTGAAAATGCCCTAAGTGATCTCAAAACCATTTTTAAAATAAGTATATATACATACCACATCTCTGAGTACTTGTGTCACTGTTGAATTTGCATTTCCCCCTTTAATAAGCATGGCATTTTTAACATTTTCACTGAGTTTCGGTTCTCTCTTCTCAAGGAATCTCTTGGCCCTTTTTGTTTTGGGTTTTCTGTTCAGAAAAAAATCACAATTTATATCAACTTAAAACATTTTCCTCATATTATAAAACCCTAACTGGCTAATGTGCAAAATCTTAAAAATCAACAGAAACATTATGTAACATTTATTGGTTAGGATTTCACCATTAAACAAAATCTCACTTTTTAGGGAGATAATTAGTAAAAAAAAATATTCAGTTATTACTGTTAAATAAGTTAATTTTATTAGCTTTTGAGTTTTTTAAAAAAGGGCTTTCACTTTAATATTCCCAACATTCTTTTATTAGTGCTTCTTTATAAGTTTTTATTAAATGAAAAAGAACTCAAGTGAATACTATTGCTATTTTTACTTCATTTTTTTCCTCAATCTTAAGGCAGTCAAACTATACTCTGTAACCTACCACAAAGAACTGCACGCTGACTGCTGATCAACCTGTAGGCAGTTACCAAGCATAAAGAGACTCATTATTGCTCATCTTTTCTCCAGGTTTAAGACCACAAAGCCTGCCAAGAATTATACACTATCTCACTCCAAAAAAACTGCAGAGAAAGTCACACATTATTGTCACCAAAGGGGAATAATGACTGACACTTATTTATAGAGTCACTCTTTTAAGGGTTACCCTTCACAAAGACCCTAAGAGACAAGTTCAGTTACTATCTTCATTTTGTAGATGAGGCTCTTGAGGCCAGAGAGATAGTATGCCCAAAGTTACACAGCTTGTAAATAGCCAAATCTTCAAAATGAGCTAGATTTTAAAACTCATCTAGACCAATCACCCTGCAAAATATGAAGGGAAAACAAATGCAGTATTCTGATTTTATGTGACAGGAGAGGTAGAAGGTGTTTTACACTTTTCTGTTCGGAAAAAGAGCTTCACCTCTGCTTCCACCACAGTGAGGTCTTGCTTTTCAACAGTTCTGTGCCATTCACTGAGAGAACCCCTCCTCTCTTAAATAACTATGACCGCCCCTCCTTCTACCAGTCCTATGGACACTTCAGGAAGGAAGAAAAAAAACGAAACAGAATGTATGCACACCCTGACTTACTATGCAAATTTTTAAAAATTCTTCTCCAGATAAAATATAAGCATATATAAAGCTCCTAGTAATTTACTGGTTGATAAAGACATTATTTACTAAATCAATTCAAGACATATTTAGTGTGTCTACATGGCAGTATAAATGCTATCTGCTCTACCTTCAAGATAGTTACTTCTCACCAACCAGCAACAAACCAAGTAACACCTTATGTTTTATTTGTTCCCCAAGTAGATTGTATACTAGTCTTACTCACCTTTTGCAGTCCCCACATCTAGAATATATAGCAAACACATTTTAAAGATCTCAAAATGAATGACTGAAGTGTACATGGTTGGGAGGAAACGAAAAGCTAATGAGCATTTTTACGCGCAGTAGCAAAGGCTTTACCTACGTTCTCCGAACAAACCTCACAGTTCTATGAGATACGATTATGAACGCTATTTTACAAAGCGAGACTTAGGAAAATTAAATGGTCCAATGTCACAAAGCTTAAGTGGACGCGCATGGTCTGTCATCAAGATCTGACAGATTCCGAGGCCTGTGCTCGTAACCCCCACTCACCCACCTCCCTCACACCTCGGAAATCTCACCATTTCTACTTGACTACGATAAAAAAGAAACGGCCAATACTTCCGTGCAGCCTATCCCCCACACGCCCACCTCCACGGCTACCACGCTGGGCTTCCCTGTTCTCCGTCTCCGGGCAGGCAGACCAACCCAGAAAGATGCAGACTAGTGAACTGATCGGTCTCCACCCGGGTCTGACTGGCAGAGGGTGTGAGAATGAAGAGTGGTTACCAGGAAGAGGGGGATGCAGAAGCTACATCACTCCACTGCTCCACTGGAGCCCCTCTCCCAACGTTCCCTGCGGCAGGGAGTCAGAGAACTTACACAACGCGATCCAAAGCGTCCATCGCTACCGCAGCGCAAACTGAATGAACACACGTGCACCGCGCGGTTACCGCGAGATAGGCCCGTGACCCGGAACAGGCGGAACCGGAACTGCCGTGTGACGTCAGTTCCGGGGGCTGGCCCGTAGTGGACGCGGAGAGGCATCGGCGGGTTATTTTGGAGGGAATCGCGTTCTGTTCCCTTGGTTACGGGTTTTTGCGGCGCTTTTGTTTTGGAAATCGACGTATTCAGGGACCAAGTGTTCTTCTGGGACTCCCCCAGGATAGTAAAAAGGTTGATAGGTACTTATGTGATCACTAAAAACAGATCAATGTAAGGTGTGCACAAAATTACACTGGCATTGTGATTTTTTTTCCAATTTTTAAATTGCCATAAACTTAACATACCCTTAAATTTACCCCCATAAAGTGTACAATTTAGTGGTTTTTCGTATATTCACGAGGATGTGTCACCATCACCACTATTCCCAGAACATTGTGTCTCCCTAAAAGGAAATACCCCTCTTTGCAACAAAGTAGCAACCACTCCCTATCTTCCCCTCCTGCCATCCTCTGGCAACCAGTAGTCTATGCCTCCATGGATTTGCCTATTCTGAGTATATCCTACAAATGGATTCAAACTATACGTGGTCTTTTGTGTCTGGCTTGTTTCACTTTGTATGGTCATATGTGTTCATGTTTAAGGTCCATATATATGCTGTAGTATGTGTCAGTAATCCATTTTTTTTGAGGACTGAATAATATTCCATTCTATGGATATACATCATTTGTTTATCCACTCAAAAAATTATGGACATTTGGGTTGTTTCCACGCTTTGAGTATTATGAATTATGCTGTTTTAAACATTCATGTACAAGTTTTTAGTAGACTTTTACTTCAGTTGTTTTTGTGTAGTTTTGGTATTAGGGTAGTGCTGGCTTAATAGAGTGAGTTTGAGTATTCCTTCTGCTTCAAGTCTTCTGAAAGACATTGTAGACAACTAGTATAATTTCATTCTTAAATATTTGATAGAATTCACCAGTGAACCTATCTGGGTATGATGCTTTCTGTTTTTGAAGGTTATTAGTTACTGATTCAATTTCTTTAATTGATATAAGCCTATTCAGATCGTCTATTTCTTCTTTGGTGTTTTAGCAAATTGTATCTTTTAATGAATTGGTCCATTTCATCTAGTTATGAAATTTTTGGACATAGAGTTATCATATTTCTTGATTGTCCTTTTACGTCCATGAGGTCTGTAGTAATGTCCCCTTTTTCATTTCTGATATTAGTAATCTGTGTCCTTTCTTCTTTCTTAGTTAGCCTGGCTTTAGGCTTATTGATTTTGTTATCTTTTCAAAGAACCAGCTTTTGATTTTGCTGATTTTCTGTATTGATTTCCTGTTTTCAATTTCATTTGACTTCTGCTCTAATATTTATATTGTCTTTCTTTTGCTTATTTTGAATTTAATTAACTTTTTTTGGTTTCCAATGTGGAAGCTTGGATGATTGATTTTAGAACATTCTTCTTTTCCAACATGTGTTCAGTGCTATCAATTCTAAGTAGTCCTGGCTGGTGTGGCTCAGTGGATTGAGTGCCAGCCTGTGAACCAAAAGGGCACATGCCTGGGTTGTAGGCCTGGTCCCATGAGGGGTGTATGAGAGGCAAAAGATCAGTGTATCTCTCATACATTGATGTTTCTCTCCCTCTCTTTCTCCCTCCCTTCCACTCTCTCTAAAAATAAAATCTTTTTAAAAAATTCCCTCTAAGCACAGCTTTCACTGCAACTGCCAAGTTTTGATGTTGTATTTTCATTTTAACTTAAAAATATTTTAAAATTTCTCTTGAGATTTATTCTTTGACCATGTGTAATTTAGGAATGTGTTGTTAAATCTCTTTAGCATGTTGGAATTTTCTAGCTTTCTGTTCTTGATTTCTAGTTTGATTCCATTGTTGTTTGACAGCAGACATTATATAGTTTGTTGAGGTATGCTCTGTGCCCCACCCCCACCAGTGTAATGTGTTGGTGAATGTTCCGTATCATCTTGAGAATGTACAGTGTATTGTTATGGTTGTGTAAAGTTGTCTACAGCTGTCCATTATATCCAGATAATTGATGGTGTTGAGTTCAAATGTCCTTACTTTCTGCCTGTTGAATCTGCCCATTTCTGATAGAGAGGTGTTAAAGTATCCAACTATAATGTTAGATTCATACACCTCTCCTTGCAGTTCCATCAGATTTTGCTTATGTACTTTCACTCGTTTTAGGCACATACATGTTAAGGATTGTTTTCTCTCTTTAGAGAATTGAACCTTTATCAATATGTAATGCCCCTCTTTATCCCTGATAACTTTCCTTGATCTGAAGTCTTCTCCATCTGAAATTAATATAGCTACGTCCATTTTCTTTTGATTAATTTTACACGGTACATCTTTCTCTATCCACTTACTTTTAATCTATGTGTCTTTATACATAAAGTGAGTTTCTTATAGACAACATTGAGTTGGGTCTTGTTTCTTGAATCACTCTGAAAATTTGTGTTTTAATTAGTGTAATTGGACCACTGACATTCAAAATAATTTTTTCATAAAGTTAATATCTACCATAATACTGTTTTCTATATATTGCTCGTGTTCTTTGTATTTTCTCTTCCAATCTTCTTCTGCCTTTTGCAGCTTAATTGACCAAGTTACATAATTCCATTTTCTCTTCTTTCTTAGCATATTTGGTTATACTTTCAAAACATTTTTTAGAGATTGCCTTTTACAGCACATAGGCCCAGGGAAAGGCCTGGAGACTGAAAATCTACCTCCATAGGCAGAGGGCAGTGAAAGACTGAAGAAAAAGGCTGGCCACTCCGGTATGGTGAGTTTATCAAGGGCAACTTACAAAAGAGGTGCATTTTGGAAAGATGCAAGATGAAATGGACCCCTGCACCACTTTGGCAGGTGTTATATATAGTGAAGTGGAGGAGGACTGACAGGGGTATTAGTACATGAACGCTAATAGGTACAAGAAATTACATGCTTGACCAGGCCAGGCCAACAGCCTGTTCCAGGAACCAGCACAAAACAGGAGGCAGGGTAGGCGTGCTGGTATATATCAGAATGAACATCAACTATAACCTCTAAGGGAGATTTGTGGTAAGCCATCTCCATTCTGGCCATGTGTTCTGGTCCAGCTTGTGTGCCAGACAGCAGTCACGTCTCTAGAAGCTGGAAAATGATTTTTAGGAAATGGATTTCCCTCTTGGAGCCTCCAGAGGCAATGCAGCCCTACCAACACCTTGATCTTATCTCCATAAGATCAAATCATGGAATTCCACCTCCAGAACTATAAAATAATAAATTTATGTTGTTTTAAGCCACTAAGTTTGTAGTACTTTGTTACAGCAGCAGTAGCACACTAATACTATCACAAATTGGAAGCATGGAATATGAATAGGAAATAAAAGCTTGTTAAGACATGAAATTGAAAATCTTATTTTGGATCTGAGAAAACTAGGACCTCGGCTACCTTGACATTTTTACTAATGATATACAAGTGTGTCTATGTTAAACCCAGATAAAAAATACCAGTAACCCATCCCTCCAAATATAAACAACAATTTTTTTTTTAATTTTGAGAGTACACTTGTTAAAGCTGGGAATGGTGAAACAAGGACGGACTTAGGATAGAAGCAGCAACATGAGAGCCTAGGCAGGGCTGCTTTAGCTGTCTAGGAATGTTATAAGAAAGAAATGAGCCTAGCTGGGGCTACTTTGGCACACTGAGAAGTCATAGAAAAGGGGCCTTGGAAACAGATTTAGGGGGTTAGCCTGGGGCGAGCTACCATTGCCCATTGCTTCCCTGGTTGCAAGTCTCTTGGGGACCCTTAGAGTTTAGGAGATACATACCTGAGAGGGAAGAACAGGGAGAAGGAAAAGATGTGGGCATGCTCCCCAGAGGGGGAGCATACCAGAAAAAAATTTTCAAAGAAAAAAGAAAAGCACCTAGAAACTACAAATTGCCATTAAAAAGGTGTATTCACTCCGCATTGGATTAATAATGTAAAGTGTACTTCTAAACAATTTTATAAGCAGGATTTTCTTATTCTGCAAGGAGGTGATGGTGGAAGTCATAAAAGAGTCATAAAATCCATTTCCAAAAATCAGTAAGAACATTTCTGGAAGATTATTCTATGCAAGCCTGACACATTTAGAAGCTTGTTCAGTTTCACATAAGCTGTTGAAACAAAAGTAAATGAAAATAGTAGATTCTAAAAACAAATTTAAACTGCTGCTAAATGAATAGAAAAGCATATATCAACAGCTTCACTAAACTGGTCGTGTCTGTCAATAAACTTATTATGATCATCCATGTATTACATAACAAACGAGTGGGTTTGCAAACATTTCAATAATGGCCTGAAGGAATAATTCCCACTGAGGCAGCTTAACACAGCCCTTTTGAACAGAATATTATTTGTAAGCAAAAGCCACCCACTGCGTTCAATGGCAGTAGTATTCAGTGTGATGCTGCACAGGGACTGGCTCCAAGATTAGCTTGTAAGTAATCCTAGTAAGTTAGTAAGACAGAGCAATGGTGTAGAAATTCTAGTTTTACAAAATATTTCATTGTTGAAAAATAAGATTTTACCCTACTTAATTCCAAGCATTTAATCGTATTAACATGTAAGGAGCTGAAATGTTCTCTTTAGAATTTATGATTTTATTTTCCTCTTCAATTTAAGGTACAACTTACCTCATAGTCTAGATGTTTCTTTTGCAAGATTACAAATCTCAAGAATCTACCACTCAACTTCTTTATACTTTTCTAAATATTTAAAGTTTGCTGAAATGCATAATGTATCAATTAGGAATGTGTGCCTATTACAATGACTTAAGGTATTACTCTCTCAGGTAAAGACCAAGGGTGTACAGTTGCAATGAACAACAGCAGTAGTCGTCACGAGTTTGGAATGACACTCACACTCAGGGGTCCCAGCCTGGCACTAGACTCACTTAACTTTATAGAAAATGGCACAAAAGCACGAGCCTTGTTTCAGTAGGAGTCTTTATTCCAGCTGCCTAAGTGTCAACACAGATGTAAGGGAACAAGGTCATTTGGGTGGGTGCAAAAGCCATGCTGGCTTAGAAACTTCATGCTCCCTAAGAACTAGTATCTTTTGAAATAGTCCATGAGTGTAGCTTCCAGGGATCTTAGTAATAAGAAACATAGCACTCTTTTTAAAGCCCAAAGCCCACCCCACCTAGGTAGCTCCATTGCATCATCCCAAGACACTAAGGTTGCAGGTTCAATTCCTGGTGAGGGCACACATAAGAAACCACCAATGAATGCATAAATAAGTGGAGGAACAAATTGGTGTTTCTCTCTCCATTCTTCTCTCTAAAAATCAGTAATTAAAGTTTTTTTAAGTCCAAAGCCCATGTTTTCCAATGGAAGAGATAAAGGACTCAGGACTCAAAGAACTTATATGTACAACCCATGAACATGAACTAAGGAGGGGGAATGCTGGAGGGTTGGGGGGGCAGGGTGGAGGGGGGATAAAGGGGGAAAAGTTGGAAAAAGTGTAATAGCATAATCAATAAAAAATACTTAAAGTTACAAAACTTACTGAATAATTCCTCATTCTGTAACATTAGTTCTCTAACCTCTCACATGTAGTTATATTTTCCAAAAATTATGAGATGTAATCAATGTAAGATGTGTTTTAACTTATTAGTACCAGGTTAAACCACATGAAATTGCCTGCTTTTTATAGTCAGAAACAATCAAATATTGGCAATTTCATGGTTTGATCTGTAACAAGGTATCAATGTTTGTGAATATTTTATGTACAAATACAAATTAGAGCAGATCTAGGTCATCATCATAATAGAATGGCTGTTACAGCCAAATTCCAATAACATTTCTCAAGTAGGAAAGGAATGGAATTACAGTGGGAATAGGAGGAATGTTACCTTTATCCTTAAGCACTTCTGAATTATCTTTCTGTTCCTAGATACATAATACTGACTGTGGTATGGTAGACTCTATAATGCCACTGCCCCTCCCCAACCAAAGATTCTCATGTCCTACTGTTCAGTTCTATATCTGTTGATGTTGTTACATGGCAATAGGGGCTTTGCAGATCAATTAAGGTTATAGACCTTAAAGGAGTGAGGTCATTCCGATGGACCCATTGTATTCAAATGGACCATTAAAGGTGGAAGGCAAGAAAGGTTGGTCAGAGATAGGATAACAGAAGCAGCAGAATAGATTTTAAGCAGGAGAAAAACTTGACCTGCCATTGCTGGCTCTGAAGAGAAGTGCACCATGAGCCAAGGAATGCAGGTAGCCTCTAGAAGATGAGAATGGCCCTTAGCTGACAGTTAAGGAAATGGGACTTTGATCCTTCAATTGCAAGGAAATGTCATCTCCGCCCCTACCTCCCACTCCAGAAAAGAATGAAGTCCTTCTCACACCTTGATTTCAGCCTAGGTGAGACCCATGTCAGACTACTGGCCTACAAAACTGTAAGGAAAAAAAATACATTTGTATTGTTTTAATCAAAATTTGTGGTAATTTGTGACAGCTGCAATAGAAAACTTATACACTTACCTTAGTAAAACTTCCAATTTAAAGGACTCATTAGAGAAGTTTCCCTATAGTCATTTTAACCATATTTTTAAAAATTCCATTTACATCTGGTCCTTAATGATTCTGGTATATTGAGTTGTAGCTATAATTGAAAATATGTATATCAATAAAAATAATAAAAGAGTGAACTGAAAGCTTCACAGGCAATTATTTTATATAAAACTTTTAAAAGTTCATGACTACTTATTACAAAAAACATTTCATTTAGGAGTGATTTCTAAGGCAGTATCCTGAGTTTCCATAAAAACAGAACTTTCTGTTTCAGAAGTAGTACCGGTAAGAGGAACAGAATGCTCTATTTCCAAGTGTGGTGGTTTCTCCTGTTCATAATTCAGGTTTGAATTATCTTCCATTTGAATCTCTTGCTCTTCCAACTCCAAAGGTTTA
>VMDR010022947.1:0-15896 GCA_007922815.1 Macrotus californicus | reverse complement strand
ATGAATGAGTTATCCCATTTATGTGCATTTCCCAGATGCATAAAGCTAAATGACTATCAAATATTTTTCTTGTTTTAAAAATTATACATATATAGACACATGTGTATATATGTGTTGTGTGTGTGCATATAAGAGAGAGAGAGAGTTATTTTATTTATATGAGTTATTTTATTTATATGTATCTTCCAGATGCATGAAACTATATGACTACCTAAATAGATCCTGGTACCGATTCTAATGTTGAGGGAGGTCCCCCAAAACCAACAAACCATTCTCAGACACCAGCATGTGCCCAAGAATTCAACTCAATTTTGACACTATCTACCCAGAGATAGCTTCAGATTCTACAGGTAAAGGGTTCACTCCTACAAGACTACCCACCTCCCACCACTTCAGAAGCCCATCACAAACCCAGGTGTTCCTGTGCTTCAGACCTCCTGGTTAAGTTAAAAGTTCTCATGATCCTCCTCCTTGTGTTCAATTAATTTGCTAGAGTGGCTCACAGAATTCAGAGAAATGTGTTACTTATTAGATTACCAGTTAAAAAAGGATATAACTCAGGAATAGCCAGTTGGAAGAGATGCATAGGATAAGGAATGTAGGAAGGGACACAGACCTCTGTGTTCTCTCTGGACATACCGCTCTCCTAATACCTCCATGTGTTCACCAACCTGGAAGTTTCGTGAACCCTGTCCTTCTGGATTTTTGTGAGGCTCCATTACATAGGCAAGATTGACTAGATCCTTGACCATTAATGACGAAACTCCATCTTCAGCCCCTCTCCCCTCCCTAGAGGTTGCAGGTAGGATAGGACCGAAAATACCAACCCTCTAATTACAGGGTTGACTCCACTAGAAACCAGCCCCCACTCTTAATTTTTTGACTTTCCGAAAGTCACCTCATTAACATAACAAGAGGCAACTTTATCACTCTCAAACTTAAGAAATTTCGAGGGTTTCAGGAGCTGTGAGTAAGGAATTGTGGGCAAAGACCAGATATATATGAAAAATATATTTTGGTCAACAGAATGATCAAATACATATTTCTTACAAATTATACTACCACACTATCAAACATTTCTGTTTTGTTTTACTTAAATCAAGTCTTTTAAAAAATTTTTCAATTACAGTTTACATTCAATGTTATTTTGCATTAGTTTCAGGTATACAGCATAGCGGTTAGATAATCATATACTCTACAGAGTGTTCCCCCGGGTATTTCCAGTACCCACCGGGCACCATGCAGAGTATTACAATATTGACTATATTTTCTGTGCTGTGTTTCACATCACCATGACTATTCTGTAATGACCAATCTGTACTTCTCAATCCCTTCACCTTTTTCACCCAGCCCCCCAACCCCTTTCCCATTGACAACTATCAGTCTGTTCTCTGTGTCTATGAGCCTGTTTCACATTTGTTTGTTTATGTAGTTTGTTCTTTAGATTCTACATATAACTGAAATCATATGGTATTTGTCTTTCTCTGACTGCCTTATTTCACTGACTTATATCACCAATTATAAAAGGAAATAACTCAGGAACAGCCAGTTAGAAGACATGCATAGGTCCATCTCTTCTGGTCCATTTAGGTCCATCCATGCTATCGCAAATGGTAAAATTCATTCTTTTTTATGGTCAAGTAATATTCCATTGTATATGTACCACTGCTTTTTTATACACTCATCTATTGATGGGCACTTGGGTTGTTTCCAAAATCTGTTTATTGTGACTCTGGGACTTTCAGCCAAGAGGGAGGCTTAGGTAGATACACTGTGCCTCCTCACACAACCAAAAGAAAGACAACAACAAATTTAAAAACAAAAAACAAGTAGAACTGACAGAAAATCGAACCGTATGGAAATCTGACAACCAAGGAGTTAAAGAAGAATCACTCACCCAGACCAGTAGACGGGGTGGAGATGGGCAGCAGGGCGGAGAGAACTCGTGGCAAGGTGGTGGCTCTCAGACTGGGCAGTCCCACATTTGCGTGCGGATAAACTGGGAGGAACAAATGGGGAGCGAAATAGACCTCACAACCCAGGGTCCCAGCGCAGGGAAATAAAGCTTCAAAGCCTCTGACTGAAAACACCTGTGGGGGTTGAGGCGGCAGCAGTGGGAGAAACTCCCAGCCTCTCTGGAGAGCTCGTTGGAGAGACCCAAAGGGCCCTAGAAGGTACACAAGCCCACCCACCTGGGAATCAGCACCAGAAGGGCCCAATTTGACTGTGAGTAGTGGGGGGAATGACTGAAAACTGGCAGAGATCAGAGCAAGCGGCATTATTCCCCAACGTACAACATCACAACGCCCTGGCGAACACCTAAGGCTCTACCTCTTACTACATAACAGGTGCGCTAAGACAACAAAAATGGCCTAAATGAAAGAACAGATCAAAGCTCCAGAAAAAATACAACTAAGCGATGAAGAGATAGCCAACCTATCAGATGCACAATTCAAAACACTGGTAATCAGGATGCTCACAGAATTGGTTGAATTTGGTTGTAAATTAGATGAACAAACGAAGGGTATGCTAACTGAAATAAAGGAAAATGTACAGGGAACCAACAGTGATGGGAAGGAAACTGGGATTCAAATCAACGGTGTGGACCAGAAGGAAGAAAGAAACATTTAACCAGAACACAATGAAGAAACAAGAATTCAAAAAAATGAGGAGAGGTTTAGGAACCTCTAGGATGTCTGTAAACGTTCCATCATCTGAATCATAGAAGTGCCAGAAGGGGAAGAGGAAGAGAAAGAAATTGAAAACTTAAATAATGGAGGAGAACTTCCCCAATATGGCAAAGGAAATAGACTTCCAGGGAGTCCAGGAAGCTCAGAGAGTCCCAAAGAAGTTGGACCCAAAGAAGAACACACCAAGGCACATCATAATTACATTACTCAAGATTAAAGATAAAGAGAGAATCTTAAAAGCAGCAAGAGAAAAGGAGACAGTAACCTACAAAGGAGTGTCCATCAGACTGTCAGCTGATTTCTCAAAAGAAACCTTGCAAGCAAGAAGGGGCTGGAAAGGAGTATTCCAAGTCATGAAAGGCAAGGACTACATCCAAGAATACTCTATCCAGCAAAGCTATCATTTAGAATGGAAGGGCAGAGAAAGTGCTTCCCAGATAAGGTCAAGTTTAAGGAGTTCATCATCACCAAGCCCTTATTATATGAAATGTTAAAGGGACTTATCTAAGAAAAAGAAGGTCAAAAATATGAACAGTAAAATGACAACAAACTCACAATTATTAACAACCGAACCTAAAACAAAAACAAAGCAAACAATTAGAACAGGAACAGAATCACAGAAATGGAGGTCACATGGAGGATTATCATTAGGGGAGTGGGTGTTGAGAGAGGGGGAAAAGGTACAGGGAATAAGAAGCATAAACGGTAGGTAGAAGATAGACAGGAGGAGGTTAAGAATAGTATAGGAAATGTAGAAGCCAAAGAACTTATAAATGAGCCATGGACATGAACTAAAGAGGGGAAATGTAGATGGGAGGGTGTGTGCAGGGCAGAGGGGAATAAAGGGGGTAAAAATGGGACAGTTGTAATAGCATAATCAATAAAATATATTTAAAATTAAAAAAATCCTGACTGCACAAAAATAAAAAAAATGTGTTTATTGTAAATAATGTTGAAATGAAGTGTTTTGGGTTTCTTCATACATATTTCCAGAAGTGTAATTGCTGGGCCATAAGGCAATTCCATTTTTAATTCTTTGAGGAACCTCCATATTGTTTTTCTTAGTGGCTACACCAGTCTGCTTTCTCATCAACAGTGCACAAGAGTTCCCTTTTCTCCATATCTTTGCCACCTCTTGTTTGTTGATTTGTTTATGATGGCCATTCTGACAGGTGTGAGGTGATATCTCATTGTGGTTTGAATTTGCATTTCTCTGATGATTAGTGATGTTAAGCATCTTTTCATATGTCTATGGGCCATCTGTATGTCCTCTTTGGAGAAGTGTCCATTTAGTTCCTTGACCATTTTTAATTGGATTGTTTGTTATTTTGGTGGGGAGTTATATGAGTTCTTTATAAATCTTGGATATTAACTCCTTATCAGATGTATTATTGGCAAATATGTTCTCCCATTCAGTGGGTTCTCTTTTCACTTTGTTGATGGTTTCTTTTGCTGTGCAAAAACTTTTTACTTTGATGTGGTCCCATTTGTTTATTTCTTCTTTTGTTTCCCTTGTCCAAGGAGATACATCAGAAAAAATATCGCTATGGGAAATGTATAAGATTTTACCGTCATATTTTCTTCCAGGATTTTTATTGTTGTCTTATGTTTAAGTCTTTAATCCATTTTGAGTTTATTCTTGTATATAGTGTAAGAAGGTAGTCTAGCTTCATTGTTTTGCATGCATCTGTCCAATTTTTCCAACACCATTTATCAAATAGACTGTCTTTACCCCATTGTATATTCTTGCCTCCTTTGTCAAATATTAATTGATCATAAAGGTATGGGTTTGTTTCTGGGCTGTCTATTCTGTTCCATTCATCTATATGATTGTTTTTATGCCAGTACCATGCTGTTTTGACTTCTGTAGCCTTGTGGTAGTTTGATATTAGGTAGTGTAATCCTCCAACTTTGTTCTTTTTTTCTCAAGATTGCTGTGGTTATTAGGGGTCTTTTGTGGTTCCATATAAATTTTCAGATTATTTGTTCTATTTCTGTGAAATATGCCTTTGGTACTGTGATAGGAACTGCACTGAGTCTATAGATTGCTTTGGGTAGTATGGACATTTAAGTCTAATCTTTATAGAAATATTTCTGAAAGTATTGGAAGGGTGAGTTCCAGAGTCAGCCTGCTCTGTTTGAATTCCTGTTTCTTTGCCTTTTAGTTTTCTGTCCTTGGACAAATAACAATCTTTCTGAGTCTCAGCTTCCTCACTATAAAATGAGAAACCACCTCATAGGGTTGCTGTGTGAGTTAAATGGGGCATGCATGTAAAGCATTTGGTATTAGTGGACATTCAAGTAATACTAACAATGAATACTTTATGCACATTAGAATTGATTCTTAGATATTAGGACCATCATCATGGGCATTAATGATTATGGGAAGACTAGTAAGCTGACACTTTTGGGGCCTATTAAGACCCAGAAAGTTATTTGTCCCTTCACTAAGTGACCCTAGACTATCAGTTGTCACATTCTGAAGTTGCTAATTTATACAGGAACCTAACAGTGCTCTTCCTCCCTTAGTGTTTCGCTGACAAATCAGATAACCTCATTTGTTAAAATTCCATCTGAAGCAGGAGTATAAAAGCTCTGACTGAATGCCCAAGTCTGTCCTTCAGTGCCTATACTATGTGCTATTTCAGTCACTCAGATCTTTACTGCTGATTTCAAGGTTATCAGCTATGGAATGACAAATGTCCAGTACAGCACGACCTCACTTACATGTGGAATCTAAAACAGTCAAGCTCATAGAAGTAGAGAGTAGAAGGGCGATTGCTAGGAGCTGGTGGGAGGGGAGATCGGGACATGTTGGTGAAGGGTACAGTTTCAGTTATACAAGATGACTCCGTCCTCAGATCTAACGTGCAACAAGGTAACTATAATTAACAATACTGTATAGTGTACTTGAAATCTGCTAAGAAGGTAGATCATAAAGTGTGCCACCAAAAAAAAGTAACTATGTGAGCTGATGGATGTGCTAATGACCTTGATTATGGCAATTATTTCACAATGTTTATGCATATCAAAACATCAAGTGGTACACCTTAAACATACACAATTTTTGTCAATTATACCTCAGTAAAGCTGGGGAAAAAAACAAAGCTACAATTCAATGTAGATTAAAAGTATGCCATAGTTTGTTTTTTCAATTATCTGTAGTGTCTCTGATAGATGGTGTTATCAAATGACCTCCAGAGAAGTGACATACTCAACATTTTACACTTGTGGCTGAATGACATGTGTCTTTAAAGGTCCAAAGCTCCAGTGATTCAACAAAGGAATAATTGTACCACCTTATTTTTAAAGTAAAATATAGCATATAAATAAAAAAGTACCTAAGCAAAGTTTTTCTGGTTCAAAAAATTGTAACTCAGCCTATCTAGAACCAAAATCTCAGCTCCATAATTCAAATCGCATTTGTTCCATTTCTTGAGTTTTGGTGTGTGATTTTTAAATTAGCAAATCCTATTATTCTTTATGGAAACATTGTACAAGAGAGGCCAGAACTACTATTTGCTGTCTTCATGAATGATGCCTACAGAAGTTGTGTAGAGAAATCCCAAGAGAGACTGCTTTCATAGTAAATTTGTGTGATTTGTATTCTGGGGTTTTTAGTGTTTCATAGCCAAACCATCTCGGTGTCCAACATAATTGCATGCACCTCCCGCTCATTCCTGGCTGTGAATACTTCTCAGCAACATTCATCCTAACTTTGAGAATATATTTTTCCAGGAAATAATCTTTCTATACCTTTCTCATCACTTCAAAGACTATAAACCTGGTTCTACAAAATAAAATAAATTCCAGACTTTGGCTGATTCTCCCAATTTTGGCTCATAAGTAGTAAATTCTATATTCTTAATAGACTTTTATATTTATGTTTTGTATTTTTAAATTTTGAAACCCTGTATCTTTCTTATTTTGCCTTTTGGCCATGTCCCTTTCTCCAGTCAGCCTCCCCCTCTAACACACACACACACACACACACACACACAGCAGGTGGCCCACAGTGTCGTAAACACACTTTGTTCTCTCTTGCCCATAGACTGTGGTCATTTACTCATGCTGCTCCTTCTCTCCAGAAAGCCCTGTCTCTGTGTCCTGGCAAACTCTTACACACTCCCCGGAACTCAGAAATGACTGACCACTCCCTTTTGGAGCTTTCCCTATCCCCATGTGCTGGGTTGGGCCTACTCGCATGTGCTCCCATAGTGCCCTTTGTTCACTCTGACTTAGCCCTTGGTCCCTGGTAAGTGCCAGTGATCCTGCTGTCCTGAAGACCCTTTAAGGAAATGACTCTCAAATCTCTTTTCTACCCACCTTGTCTAGCATGTAGCCCAGACCTGACACTCGGTGAATGATACAGTGAATGTCATCTTATAAAAAACAAATCACTGTACTTTCAACTAATTGAGCAAATCATGAGCTACTAATTTTGAAGTTCAATGCACTTCTGATTGTGTTATCAAACAACTGAAACTATAAACATGTAAGAATGATCAGTGTAAACACTCAGATGAGGGGGACTCACAGGGGTCTCCGTTTTGTTTTCCCTTGCTCCTCATCAGACACCTTGATATCTCCAGGCGGGAAAGCCTCGCCCAGGTGGGTGTTGACATGATTGCACAGTGGAGCACAGAATGTTCATTGCAACACGCCCCCCATTTTTTAAATCTTTTTCAGGTTACAAATGCCGCTGCCCAGTATCCTGGCCAAATGACTCTTCATCTCAAACCTTTCCTTGTGTGCGGAGGGGATGGATTTACTCAGTCCAACTTTGATGGCTGCATCACTTCTGCCTTATGTGTTCTGGAAGCTTTAAGGAATCATATTTAGTATTTGTATTCTTTTTAATTTGTGTTCTTTGTATTTCTTTTAATTTTTTAATTACAGCTGACATGCAATGTTACAAGTTCCAGGAGTACAACATAGTGATTAGACATTTATATAACAAAGTGGTCACGCAAATAACTCTATTTAGTATCTGTGTTCTTATTTTCTACATGTTCTTTGGGTTTTGGTTGTCACAATTCTCTGTTATTGGTTGTTTTGTTTTCTATTTTGATGAGAGAAGTCACCAAAAAATTTTTCTACACTGTCATTTTTTTATGACGTATAAAATCAATTTTAAAATTTTGATAGTTACAACCCACGCTAGAATAAAAATTCCTTGGACTTTATACCTTTTGCCACTTTTCTGAGTTGCCATGACTACTTGATGGAGAAAAATTAGTACTTAGGAATAACAAATGACCCTCCCAAAAAAATTAGGTGAAATCACAGTAACAGTTCATGTTCCCAAACCTTTGTTATTCTTTTTGAAAATTTTGCTTTCAAATAAAGAATAATTATTATCAAAGCCTGGTGTTTAATCTTCAGGTGTGCCCTTGATTCAGTATTTTTGCAACCTGCCAAACTACAGTGTTCCTCCATACTGTGAATAGTGGCATAATTTTTGTTTCTTATTTTTCTCCCAAGTTATTAAATAATCCTGAAGTGTAGGTCAGCTATGTCCTCATCTCTGAGAGGGCAACTTGACTGATGAAGTAACCTCTCTTTAAATTGTCAGAAAATAACCAGATTCACCTCGACTTTCCAAGTCACACAGTGCTTTTTAACTTAAAAAAAAAAAAAGGTCTTATTATGATAGATAAAAACTAAATGGAAACTGAGAGAAAATGTGTTGATCTTTACCTTATGTTATCTCTAACGGCTGCTGCTGCTACTTTTATGTGCATTCCAGTGTGTGCTGTGGCATTTACACTCTGTCGGGTTTAGTGAATTTAGTGCAACCCCCAAAAATGTATTGAACCAGAAATTAGATGCTCTTAAAGTAGTTCAATGTTTGCCACCATATCGGTCAGTGACCCACATGGTTCAGTGACAACCCGGTGACTTGATGGCTGGAGAGAAATTGGCCCCCAGCGTTCCAAACAAGCTACCTGTTGCTAATTTGAAGAGCAAAATGGTAAGTTCTATTTTATCATTTTGAAAGGAAAGAAACTGTGGTCTCTCAGACTAAGAAAAGTCCAACAAAAGACTTCTGATTTTGGTAGCAACCTGAAGTTTCACACTTCCATGCCCCCTTCTCGTACGCACACACAGGCATGGGGAGAGCCTGTGTGTGCGGCTACCAAGTGGGTTTTGTGATTCTAGGGAGTATTATGTGTCCTTTTAGCAACGGGTTGATGAAAAACAGAAATGCCTACATATAGTGTCATTTATCTTTGAAACCAGAGAAAGAAAAGGGAAATTAATATAATTTCTGCTATGATATGATAAAAAACATTGAGACTTCTTTAATCATTTTGGCTAATATTTGATTAACATTTTCTTTATTTTGGCTTTATCCTTTAGAAAAGTGTAGAAAAATCATTCAAATGTATTAACCATTTTGTTTTTAATACAAATCTGCAGTCATTTGACTGAAAACATCCTGAAGCTTTAAGAACAATGTTGTATTTGTCTCATGAATGTATATCCTCCAAAGGAAAGGAAAAAACATTACAAAGGTGGGGTAGGTTGCACAAAGACAGAATCCTTCTAAGCCATTAGTGATGGCTTTCAATATCTGTTCATTCTGTGTCTCCCTAATAATTTTGTACCTATTTTGAGAAGACTATATGCCATATGAGGAAAAAAACTCAACCCTGCCTCATACGTAGATCAGTTACTTTGCTATTTTAATCATTCCGAAAACTCATTTTACATTTAGATCTGTCTATGATAGGAAGAGACCAATTCCCTGATGCTAAGATAAGGAAGTAAAAATGTATCAAATGCTTGTGTTCTGCTTTTTCATTTACCCCTTTCCCTCTAGAAATGAAATGGATAGGGGGTTATCTTGTACTGGAAGGCATTCCAGAGGGCTGTGAAAACTCAGATGGCTGGGACGCCCTAGAAGACCTGGGGCTAAGGTAGCAAGCTCCCCTGGGAAACCAGGGTCAGCACCATTTGGAACAGTTGCCAAGGTGTATGTCTGTCAGCCCCACAGAGCCACCCTGCACCATGATATTTCCAAACAAGAGCATAATTAATCAAGCTAGCCAAGGAAAGCTGCTCTGTTTTGAAAGGAGCATATTCAAGCGAGAAACGGCTGGAGCAGTGGGGTGATTTAATACTTGTTAGCTGATAAATATAGCCTTTGCCAGGATAAAACTTTATGGTGCAGTGTTGAAAAGCTTAACTACTAAAATGTCTATGTGCTCCTTGCTCAGGCAGCAAAGGTGACAAATTATATCAGTGGAGTAGTATTTTTCACCTTTGGCATTTCTGAAGGGGAGAAGTATGTCTAAAAACATCAAGAAAGCAGTAATAATCGCAGGCCAGACCGGGGGAAAAGACACTTCATCGAGTCCCCAAGCCTTCTGTGCAAAATGCCATCAGTCCCACCGCCTGCCTACCTATTACCTTGTTAAGTAAAAAAAAAGTCCGTTTTACATTTACCTGGTATTTCATACTCATCCAAATATAAATATAAATAAATAAATATATATGTATACACACACACACATTTATACACACTCCTACATGTGTGTGTGTCCACTTTCCATCCTCCTAACACTCTTGTGAAATAAACAGAGCAAGGATTTCTTATTCACATTTGACAAATGAGGAAACAGAGGCACAGATGTTGGTCAACCAAGGTCACATAGTGAGATGCCAAACCAAGATCCATGCATCCCGTGACCCAGGTCTACTTACTGCTGCCACACAAACATGGTAATGAAAGCTGAACTGCAGCATTGGCTGGAGGTGCAGTCAGCACCATGTGGTCCTCTCATTGAAGGTTCATTTCAGAGAGCTAACACTAATCCCGATGTGATATATACAAGGGTCTAATATGGAATCAAGTTTCCCTGATACTAGCTACATGATTTATATTCCTGTTATTTTCATTTGCTGGCTTATTCCCTGCTGTGGGGGGCTCCTGCTGTGAGAAATAGCAGCATCAAAATGATACTGGGCGTCAACCTAACAGTACTTGGTTATAGCTACAGACTACGTTCATTATTTCCTTCTCTATTTCTCTTTGTTTCTTCATCCCCTTTGTTCCATTCCCCTCTCCTCTGTCATTTTTTTTCCCTTTTATTTTTCCTCCTGCTTCTTCCCCTATGCCCAATTCTCCATTCTTAGAAACCTGGAATATAAGTGCAATCACATTGTGATTCATATTTGTCTTATTTTATTTTTTTTCTAAAATTTAAAGCAGTTGATTCTGCTTCTTGTTCAAGGGGACCAGATAATCACTAGATTTTTCACAAGTGATGCAAGAATTTAAAACTGGCTGTAGCTTTCAGGGATCTCAATGCTAATAACCTAAAAATACATGCAAACCATGGAATCAGGCTCTGTAGTGGACACAATGGAATATAATCAGCAATCTCCTCCTAAAGATTCTAGTTGGGGGAAGACAGTCACATGGAGTGGAAGGCAGGGTCAAGGTGCATGTTGGTGTCATGGCCGGCAGTAAATAAGATGCTCTAACTCATGAAGCTGGGGAATCCTAAGACAAAGACCATGTTTACCTATGAGAGGGTGCCTGAAAAGCTGCAGAGATGCATCAGGCAAACACATCCCTCTACGCCATACCTGAGCAGACCTGGCTGACTCTAGGAATCCAAACTGTATATCAGGACAAGTGAGTCCTTTCTTTGGAGAAGACTCAGTGGAACACAGAAACTGGGAAGAAGAAAAAGCTTCAGCAAACCTCAGACCAGCCTGTGCAGGACTGAGCTGCTGTATTCCAATATGAAATGTATTTGTGTCTTGCCCAGTTTCATCTGGCCAGGCAAGCCAAGGAGGGTTGGAATAGTAACGTGTCCTATATTTCCTTCTCAACAGACAGTAACTATAGCTCACATAAGAGTTCGTAGCAGAATCCATCAAATGAGCCCACTTAAGAGAAAGACTGTCTAGAAGAGGGTTAACTTAAAAGGCAGGTAGAATCATAGAATCCTGGAAAGTGAAGTTTAGAGGGCTTGGAGACCATTTTGACCATTTCATAAGCCATCTTGGATTTTGAACCCATTTGAGAAGCTGTGGAAAACTATGGATCTTCTCCTAAAAACAACAATAAAAATAACTGCACATATGCACATAGAATTTGTAAACCATTTTAGAGCCTGTTCTTGTGAATAGGTTTCATTGGATCACAGTCTTGCCCATTCGTTTGTGTATTGTCTATGCTTGCTTTTTCACAACAGTAGAGATAAGTGTTTGTCAGAGACCACATAGCCTGCAAATCCTAAATAGTTAACTGTATGGTATTTTAATAAACAATTTGCTAACTCCTGTTTTAGGGGGTTACAAATCCTCCAAAATCTATTTTTGGACATTCAGGGGTCTATGGACTTCAAATTAAGAACTTCTAAATCTCAACCCTATGATTTTATGTAAATACAGGCTTATGTTAGATCCACACATCTGGTCCATCGTTCCTTGATCCTATGCCCCATTGTAAATCCTTTAAGACAAGAGTATAGCTTCCCAGTTAAGAACACATTCTCTGGAGTTCAATAGATCTGCATTGTATCTATGCTTTAATCTTCATTGTATGACCTTGAGACAGTTACACAACCTCACAGGCTCTTCATCACCTGAAAAATGAGTTAATGGTAGCTACTTGTAAGATTGTTCTGAGGCTTAAATATACAGAAAACCTTAGAGTGCTGCATGCATGGTAAGTGCTTAATAAACAGCAATGATGGTGATGGTGACAAAGGGGAGGAAGAAGGAGAAGGAAGAAGATCATTAGCAAATCCTCCTGGTGCCCCTGAAGCCCCTAGGAAGGCTAGTTCCCTCTGCATTTCCATAGGACACTTAGAAAAGTTGATGATAGGGCGAGTTTGTGCATGGACAGCAAACACTGGTGGAACTCAGAAGCTTAATAGTTCTAGGTTTCTCCCAAATCTTCATGACACTGAATAGTAGTGTCTACCTGAGACCAGCTGTGAGCCACTTTCTCTTGCCCTCTTACAGTTAAATAGACACTTGTTGCTTGCGGAAAGGGTGGTTTGCTCTAATGGGGTCCTTGAAAAGAAACCAGGTCCAGAGATGGTGTAAAATAGAAGCATTCTCTGCAATGAATGGTATCATTCCAGTAGCAAGTATGTATGAAAAAAAATGCATGCTTGGACTGGATTCTCCTGAAGATTGTTTATAGGCAGACCTTGGAGATATTGAGGGTTCAGTTCCAAACCGCCACAATAAAGCGAGTACCACAATTCAGCGATTTGAAATCTTTTTGCTGGTGGAGGGTATTTCCTTTAATTTGTAAAATATACATCTGTGAAGCGTAATAAAACAAGGTATACCTCAAACTAAAAAAAAAAGAAATATACCTATACATAAGCTCTGAAACACTGAAAACTGGGAGTGAGTTTTTTCACACTCTTAACGTGTTTGGCTAAGTATGCAGATTCATTCCCTGTCCTTGGCCTTCATTTTTAAAGCTCAACTGGTAAGTTCCATGACTTGTGGGGAGTTCCATGCCATCTTGAATCCACCACTTTCTAGACATGTGATAGCACACAGAAACTGGTCCAGATCTCCATCTGTAAAGTGGGGATATTAATTTTACCTACCTTAGGGTTATTCTGAGGGTTACAAAATATACATGTAAAGTTTTTAGCTCCATGCCTTGCATTTAGAAAATATTCAATAAATGCTAGCTATTATTATTATTACTATTATTATCAGTAAAACACTAGTAAGAAAATTATCCCTCCTCATAAAGACCCCCTACCTTTATAGGTAGCATTAGACCTAGCCAGGAAACCAAGTGAGTATTTGTAAAACTCATTGGGCACTACATACAGGTACCATAGTAAGTGTGGAAGTGTGGCCTCGGAGTCATGTCTTCAGAAATTCTTAATGACTCTTGATTGAATAAATGAATGAACGTTATTGCCATGCTCCTGAACATACCTTGCATAGTACCTGTTTTCCCCCAGCCACCCTAGTCTCCTCACTCTCATTATAGTACTCACATGTGTATTTAGTCATTCTATATCTACTTGTCAACAAAACTGCAAGAACCACAAAAGCAGGGCCTGGCAGATTTCCATAGAAATCTGTTGGTCTAACAAATGAATGAATTCAACTAATCAACATTTCTTTTTCGAATTACAACAAGTACCAAAGGAATTATTGCTGCTATAGAATTATCCCATGGAACAAAAATGTACCTACTTCAACAGAGAAGATAATCACAACAATACCTACACTCTCCCTATATAGTTTCTATTCAGAGTCAATAGGTGATTTCAGAAAATTGCTACTTTACAATGCCTCCCATTATTTGGGAAAACCTTATTTGGAAGGTGGGGGCATTTGGAAGACCTGCCCTACCATTTGAAACCACCTAATACATACTCATACTTCACTTTTCATCATTTTGTCTACTATTTAAAGGTTTCTGTCTATGAAGGCAAAAATCTGAGTGAAGAAATGCACCAGACTGCAGAAGCCCACTGAGTCTGTTTAGTGGTAACCTACCTGAAAAGCTGGAGTCATATACGAGAGTATACTGAAATTTATTAAAACTACAGATAACTAAATTACCTGAAGAGGGAGGTTAAATACATTCAATTTAAATAATTATCAAATAGAAATCCTTTTTTGCACCAACTCCTGCTTTGTTGTCTTTCCAGAATGCTTGATTCACTTTTTTTAGTGCCTATGGTACTCATAGCACATTAAAGTTGAATGAGTCCTGATAATCTTGGAATTAGGATTTCAATAGAATGTAGGAAGCTCCCTGGGGACAAAGATTTTTGTCTTTTTTTCTTCACTTTGGAATCCCCAGTAGTGTCTACCCAAGGCACTGGAACACTACCTGGAACATATTGAATAAATAATTCAAAACCCTTCAGACCATCAGCAATTAGGAGGCTACTTTACGTATTTAAAAGATATTGGAAAAGGGATTGAAAACTAGCAATTTATAAAGTCTAACAAGGCATAAAAAATAAAAATTAAAAAACTTTGCATCTTACTTATAAGTTCTATAAAAACAAAGATCACGTGTGATTTACCTAAAATGTTTCCCAAAAACCCAGCACAGAGCAGGTCACACAGTAGACCTTGAATAAACCTTTGTGGAATAATTAAATGATTAAAGGAAGGAAAGGTTTGAGCAAAAATGAGTACTACATTCTAAAAACCCCAAGAGAACCTTCTCTCTGTAATTGGTGTGCATGTATGTACACAGATGTGTGCCAGAGTGGGAGGGGCACTGAGGCTTTCCCTATGCACACAATCAGCATAGCTCCTATGGCAATGTGTTCTGCCATTGTGATTTATCACCAACCAACAATATGCAGTCAGGGTTTATTGGCCCACATTTTTATTTTCTTGGTATTCTTTTTATTAGAATTGATTTAAAGGTGGTATGAGTTAGACCTAGTGGGGAACCCACTTCTATTGTACTAGACAGTCACCAATCTCAAATTTGCATAATTTATTTTCATTATTACAATAAGCCATGTTTACTTACCCTTTGGGGAGAAAAATCAAACTATGTGATGTAAATCATAATATTGTCAGAAAACAAAATGCTTATGGTAAAGAGATGATTGTGGAGAAAAAAAATTGGCCAATGCCACTCAATTCAGAAACGTTTATCTGGATGAACTCCAACAATTTAGCTAAAAGAATGTCCCTGTAATCAGGAAATCCACTCATACAATAAACCATATTAATAGTTGCAATGATAAAAACCTTATAATTATTTTAATAGATGCTGAAAATTATGTCATAAAATTAACATATATTACTGGTAAAATTTTACGGAAAACAAGAAGTGGGATGCTACCTTAGAGGAATAAAGACTATTTTTAAATTATTATAAACATCACAATTAAGACCAAATTACTAGAATAATCTACATTAAATTGGGAAGAAGTCAAAGATCTTTGCATCCATGTCTTGAAATTTCTAGGGACTGCATTAAGGCATAGATGATATTTAAGAGCTGGGAATTCTGGGAAAGAAAAGCAAATGGTTACTAACTTCTGTCAGTCTGGTTACATCCCTAGAAAACACAGGTGAGCTTGTTTTCTAACTAATGAGAAATGACTAGAGAGGTGTATTATAAATATTCAAGGTCAACAATTTTTGTATATGCCATAATAATGAATACAAATATATCTTGCATACTTTTTTTATTTTTTATTTAATCTTTACTGTTATTTTTTC
>VMDR010022946.1:0-15901 GCA_007922815.1 Macrotus californicus | reverse complement strand
CCATTTCTGTGAATCTGTTCCTGTTCTACTTGTTTACTAAGTTCATTTTTGCTTTTGTTTTTGTGTTTTTAGGTCCGATTGTTGATAGTTGTGTTTGTTGTTATTTTACTGTTCATATTTTTTATCTTCTTTTTCTTAGATAAATCCCTTTAACATTTCATATAAGGGCTTGGTGATGATGAACTCCTTTAACTTGACCTTATCTGGGAAGCACTTTATCTGCCCTTCCATTCTAAATGATAGCTTTGCTGGATAGAGTAATCTTGGATGGAGGTCCTTGCCTTTCATGACTTCAAATACTTCTTTCCAGACTCTTCTTGCCTGCAAGGTTTCTTTTGAAAAATCAGCTGATAGTCTGATGGGCACTCCTTTGTAGGGAACTCTCTCCTTTTCTCTTGCTGCTTTAAGATTCTCTCTTTATCTTTCATCTTGGGTAATGTAATCATGATGTGCCTTGGTGTGTTCCTCCTTGGGTCCGACTTCTTTGGGACTCTCTGAGCTTCCTGGACTTCCTGGAAGTCTATTTCCTTTGCCAGATTGAGGAAGCTTTCCTTCATTATGATTTCAAATTAGTTTTCAATTTCTTGGTCTTCCTCTTCTTCTTCTGGCACCCCTATGATTTGGATGCTGGAATGTTTAAAGTTGTCCCAGATGTTCCTAAGCCTCTCCTCATCTTTTGAATTCTTATTTCTTCATTGTGTTCTGTTTGAATGTTTATTTCTTCCTTCTGTTCCAAACTGTTGATTTGTGTTCTGGTTTCCTTCACTGTTGATTCCCTCTACATTTTCCTTTATTTCACTTTTCATAGCCTTCACTTTTTCCTCTATTTTGCAACTGTACTCAACCAATTTGGTGAGCATCCTGATTACCAGTGTTTTGAATTGTGCATCTGATAGGTTGGGTGTCTCTTTGTCATTTAGTTGTATTTTTTCTGGAGCTTTGATCTCTTGTCTCATTTAGGCCATATTTTTTTGTCTTGGCCGAGCTCTTGCATAGTAAGGGGTGGAGTCTTACGTATTCACCAGGACAGGACAACCTACCTTGATTTGTTGTGGTGTTATATCTTGGGGAGGAGTCCCAGAGGGAACAGTGTTGCTTGCTCAGCTCTCTGCTGGTTTTCAGTCACTTCCCTTGCTACCCACAAGCAAATTGGGCCCTTCCAGGGCTGATTCCCAGGTGGGTGGGTTTGTGTACATTCTAGGAACCTGTGGGTCTCTCCGATAAACACTCCTGTGATGCTGGAAGTGTCTTCTGCCACTTCACCCCCCACAGGTGTTTTCAGTCAGGTTTTTGAGGCTTTATTTCCCCACGCTGGAGCCCTGGGTTGCGTGGTCTGTCTCACTCCTCAGTTGTTCCTTCCAGTTTATCTGCACGCAAATGTGGGACCGCCCGGTCTACCAGCCGCTGCGTTGCCAGATCTGCCAGCTGCTGCATTGCCTCGAGCCCTCTCCACCCCAGCTGCCCATCTCCACTCTTCCTACCTGTCTGGATGAATGCTTCTTTAGCTCCTTAGTTGTTCAACTTCCATACAGTTTGATTTTCTGGCAGTTCTGGTTATTTTTGCTTTTGAATTTGTTTTTATCCTTCTTTAGGTTGTGTGAGGAGGCAAAATGTATCTACTGATGCCTCCATCTTGGCCAAAATATAATTGCATTAGTATTTACAGTGATTATGATCTTCTTAAACCATAACTTAGTCTTATGTCCTTTATCAATAAGTTGACTATAATAACTAAAAAACTATGTGAACATTCAGAAAATTATTACTACATGAATACAAATCTCCCTACAAAAGAAAATATTATCCTCAATCTTGAACATTTTGTCATTCAAACAAGAATTCCACACACCTCAGTGTAAGGGATTGGCTTTAATGATCTTTTTTGCTTCTAAATCTTTCTAGGTCATATCCAGTAGCTACAGCTTCTTATAGCTCATGTTTTCTTCTTTCTTGGCTTATTTTGAGATTTTCCTGGGTTGTTCCAGAAGTAATTTTTTTCTTATTGGGTGTGTGGTTTGCTGAGCTTACTGAATTCATATGTGTCTATGAGGGTCTTTCTTTGGCCTTCACATTTGAAATTTGACTGGGTTTAGAGCAGTCTCCCCTCAGAAATTTGGGGACAGGGCTCCACTACTGTCTGGAGCTCTGTGTTCTCGATGTGAGTCAGCAGCTGAGCTAGGGTTTCTTGAAATTGGCCAAAAGCAGGAGGGCTTTTCTCTAGAGGAGCTCTTCAGAGTTATCCCTGCTGGTGGCTCTGCCCCTTTTCCTGAGCTGCTATGGGTCCAGATTTATCTCAAGCTTGGTGTTGCTTTTCTTAGCCCCCGACTCAGTCACTAGTAGACCTTCCAGATCTATTTCCTAGTCCTCTGGAAGACAAAAACTGCTGCACTGATCATTCTACTTACAGAGGGAGAGAGAGCAAGCCCCACTCCTCCCAGGTGTCCCAAAGGCAATTCTTTAACATCCCAGACTGATTAGTAAATTCAAAGCAAGCATCACCTGAGTGAGTTCCCTGCAAATACCTCCTGATAAAGGCCTTTACCTCTGGAGTTTGGGCTTCTGTTGCCTCTACTGTAACTCCTCCATTTACCAAACGGCTTTTCTTTTCTATTAGAATTCTCCAAATACGAGGGGGGAACCAAAGAATGGAATTTATTCATAAAACTATGTGTATTTATTCTCACATATTTAAACTTCAGTCACCTTCAAGGTACTCTCCATCTGATGCAATACACCTATGAAGACTTTTTTCCCACTGCTCAAAACAGTTTTTGAACTTGTCAATTTCGATGCCTTTTAGTGCTTCTGCTGGTTTTTGTTTCACCTCTTCTGCATTGGCAAAACGTTTCCCTTTGAGGACTTTTTCCATCCAGGGAAACAAAAAAAAAGTTACTCATGGAAAGATCAGGTGACTAAGGGAGAATGGGGAACATGGGTCATGCCATTTTTGGTCAAAAACTGCTGAACACTCAGTGTGGTATGGACAGATGTGCTCCTAAATTTCCCATCATAAAATGGGCAAACACGTTGAGTCTTCAAAAAAAAAATCACTGAAGCCGAATGCAGCCTCTCACAGCAACACCAGTTGGTACACTGACACAGATGGGTTCTTAGAGCACTCACCTAGTGGGGGAAGCCTGTATTATAAGGGGCCCACCCTCCAGAAGATAATTCTGGTTTCTGGGGGGGTCCCCACTCATATTCTGAGTAATTAAAGACCCTTAGTCTTGTTTTGCACTGCTCTAATGGTTTGAATTTAAAAACTAACCGTTTGTCAGTCATCTCAATGGGACCTTGGATACAGTGTGGCTGGGCAGAAGGGCAAGACACATTGTTCACTGAAAAGTCCAAAAGAGTGTATTCATATACACTCATATAGAGAAATATTTGAACTACAGTGTAGCAGAAACTTTACACAGGTTATCCTGGGTAGTAGAATGCTTATTTATGGTTACTAATGTTTTTCATGGTTTATTTTTGTAATGATAGTAAAAAAAAAAGTGTGTGTGTGTATGTAGGTGGGAAATGATGGCTTTGTCAGGTACAGAGAGAGCTAGAGCACAAACTTACTCAGCAACAGAGGCTTTCCATTGGTCTGTGACTGTCTCCCTCCTTCTCTACGATGAAACTCAGTGCAAACCCTTACATGCACACTAACTTTGCATGAGCATCTCAGTACAATCAAATCAAGAAGATGAGCCCTGGCTGGTGTAGCTCAGTGGATTGAGCATCGGACTATGAGGCAGAGGGTCACTGGTTCGATTCCCGGTCAGGACACATGCCTGGGTTGCGGGCCAGGTCCCCGGTCGGGGTCATGTGAGAGGCAACCACACATTGATGTTTCTCTCCCTCTCCTTCTCTCTCTCTTCACTTCTCTAAAATAAATAAAATCTTTAAAAAAAAAAAAGAAGATGAAATATTTCCTGAGCACTTCCTGTGGACAATCCTAGGGACTGCAACCAAAGGGCGCTGTTCCACGTGAGGCTTGACGTGAGCAGGGGACAGTGACAAAAGGCTGGCTCTGAGTTACATCCATCCAACCAAGTCCAGTCTGCTTTGTGCCAGAGGGTCCCCCAAGAGACTAAGCTCTGGGCCTCCTTCCAGGTGTTCTAATCTCTGAGACTATAAATGTCATGTTACCCATTTAATCTGATTCCAAAGGGCTTCTTGGCAGAAAAATATGGGAACTACTGTGGCAGATCAACTACAAAGACAAACCAGTTTATTGGTTCAGGCTTCAGAAGAAACACTAGATGAAACTAAAGTTTGCTGTTAAGAAAAATGTGGTAAATCTAGTATTACTTAAAAGCTTCCAAAGCCACGGCACATAATGATAATGAGTTGCATACCTCTTCCACGTGCACAGCCTCTGCCCTGAGACTTCAAAGACAGCTCTTCGAGTCCAGGGGGAGATGCACAGCTCTGCTGAGGAGATATTTATGGGGCTGTTATGGCACCTAGGATGTTCCTGTTATGCTCACCATTTGAACCTCCAGCTTTCCAGGACTACGGAAAACAAAAGACTTGAGGCATTTTTAAAGGGGAGTGTGCTTTCCCCTGTAACACAAATTTGCACTACTATCATTCAGTTTGGAACTCTTGGCATTAATTCCACTCAACACCGTTTTATTACAGAGAAACAGAACTGGAAAAGTCCTTCAAGCAGCCATAAATGGAGTAGACTGCTGGTGGCAATATTTGATAAATGTCATCAAAGAATAACGTGTGGAGCTTGCACAGTGGACCTCAGCAGAATAAGTGAATCTGATAACCTGCTTTGGCACAGAGAAGGCCATCCCTTTCACAGGTGAAGAGCGAGAGACTACAACAGCCACAGTTGCTGGCTAATGGCCAGGGAAGGGGCTGCATTGCTGAGGAACCCCCAGAGGTGGTGGTGAAGGAGAAAGCAGTCCTGGTAGCAGAGACTGTGTTGAGGTCTGGGGATTGTTGCCGCAGCCCCCTCTCCTCCTTTGCAGGCCCTTAGACTGTGACTGCACAAAAGAATTCATAAGAAACACAATATTGACCACTGGGGAGTATGAGTCATTAGAAAAGGTTGAGTAAGTCAAGATCAGAATATTTTAAGAACACTGCTGGGGAAATTCCAAATGTCAAAGAGACAAAGCATTGAGAGGCGATTGGTGTTGCTGTTTTGTACTTTCAAAGTCTCAGGGGAGTCAGTGATTTCCTTCATTCAAAACAAGAAAAACACCTGGGTGGAAGCAGCAAACACGGAGGTGGGTAGACAGCCATCACGCTGGTCGACCATCAACCGCAGCTATGTCTACAGCTAGTGGAGGATGATCTGGGGAAACTACATGTAAGGTAAACTCGTTCACCCTGTGACCATCTGAAGACCAAGTGGTGTTTTGAAGTTCTCCTGGTGCAAGTTGCTCCGTGTCTCCCGACAGTCACACAAATGGTGACGTTGTGGTTCTTTGTAGTACTTCTTTGTGATGATGATCATCCAAGCCTTAGATCCTTGAACTTTAATGACCAGATAAGTCGACTGGGAATCTTGTTAAGATGTAGATTCTGATTGAGTGATTCTGGGGTGAGATCTGACCTACTGCATCTCGAACAAGCTTCCAGGAGATGCCAGTTTTGTTGGTCTCAGGACTGCACTTCGAATAGTGAAGGGCATGAGACACTCTGAAAACTGCACCTTACTCTGTTTCAGCAGCCAGTCTGCTCGGGTCAAGCAGAGGCTTACGCCTGGCTTAAATGTAAACTCAAAAAAAGGCCTTACTGATTCAGATTTATTGAACCTGAAGAAATCAAATCATTTATGGAAGGATTTGATTACCTTTACCCCTCTTTACCTGTTTAGCCTCCCTCTTTGCAACCGCAGAAAAGTCAGACACAGGGCCACACGTACCCATGTTTTCTCAGTCACTTAGTTTGGGTCTAGAACCTATAAATTTAATGAAACCTTGTCATGGAGAAATAAGTTTGGGAACTTCTTTTCCTATCTTTTTTTCCCACCCCAAAATGAATTCAAGGAATTAGGTAGAATGTTTCCACACTAAAGAGTTTTGTAACCTATTTTGTGTATCAGAAGAGAGAAAAAAAAATGGGTGAGTGATGTTGGCTTTAAGATATGACTGTAAAGTGTGTCTGTATATGCACATGGTTGATGAAAACTTCTATTTCTTTTCTTTTGTTATATACTCACCATTTTTAAAATTTATTTATTTATTTTTAGAGAAAGGAAGGGAGAATGAGAGGGAAAGAAACATTAATGTGTGGTTGTCCCTCATGCACCCCCCACTGGGGACCTGGCCCCCAACCCAGGCATGTGCCCTGACTGGGAATCAAACCGGTGACCTTTGGTTCACGGGCTGGCACTCAGTCCACTGAGCTGCACCAGCCAGGGCTGTACTCATCTTTTTGTTTATTCAATATTTTACTTTATAGCAGTCTAGATGTCAAGTCATTTCATTATTATATATGGTAAATGTTACGGGACATTTTTTTTTCCCACAACTCTACACCTACTTTTGCTCCACCCTGTATAATATTCACTTAATAATAATATATACATACAAATATAACACAACTATTTTCTTTTTTTAACAAAAGATTTTATTACTTTATTGTTCAATTACAGTTGTTTGCATTTTCTCCCCACCACTCCCCCCACCCCAGCCAATCCCACCTCCCTCCCTTGCTCCCACCCTCCTCCTTAGTTATGTCCATGTGCCCTTTATAGTGGTTCCTGAAAACCCTTCCCGCCACTGTCCCCTCCCCCCTCCCATACCCCCTAGTTTATTTCTTATAGACTCATATTGCTATTATCATACCTAGCAAAAATTATCAGTATTTCCTTGGTATCATCCAAAACTCAGGTAACATTCAAATTTCCGTGATTTTCTAAAAAATGTCTATTACAGATGGTTGTTTAATCCAAAGGCGACATAGTATTTTGTTGTTATATCTCTCACGCATCTTTTAGTACACTTTCTTTTTCTTTCTTCTTCATGCCATTGGCTGTTGAAGAAATCAGATCAATTGTCCAGTAGTCTATTTTGTAGTTGTTTTAAAACGTATCAGATTTACAATAAGGGAACCGACCTACTCATCTTAAGAGAAATCCTTTGAAGCACATAGAACCTGTACTAGCCCAGTCTCAAGATGCAAAAACAGGGCCACGAGGACTTTGAGTGATGTACCCAAGAAGATCTGAAGCTGAACCTTCATCTTCTAATTTTTTATTGTGTTATGTGTCTCCTAAACTTAGTTGACTCCATGGTTTTGTAAGTGTAGTGGAATATAATGAAATATGTGGTTTCCAAAAAGTAGGCTTGCCTATTTCATTTTGCAAGTAATTTAATAAACTTGACCAAGTTCCATGAGGACAAGCTCAGGTCTGTCTCATATACCGTAGAATTCCTAGGGTGTGACAGAGCCTGGCATCGTTTAACACCCAAAGAATGCTTGTTGAATAAGTGAACGAATCCATGAACATATGTTGTGTTTCCCCAAGTGGGACAGGGCCTTAGGTTGTACGGTGCCTCCCCCTTCACAAATCTCACGTGCAGAGTCCCTCATTTGATCACACAGCAACCACGTGAGACAGCTCTTGCAACCCTTGTTTAACAGATAAAGAAATAAGATGGAAAGCATTATGCAAGCATGTGTTAGGCATAAACGAAAGTGAGGCTGGATTCTAAGCTGTTTTCATTTCATCAGCTGTCTGACTCTTTATATAATTTTATCCACTCCGATGAGGCAGATGTGCATGATACTTCGCAACTTGCAAAGCCTCTTAGCTCCCTTGGTCTCTTCAGCAAACACCCACGGTAGGAGTGCTTCTCTTAACTGTGTCGGGGAGGAAGCTATGCCCAAGTCACATCCCTAGGAGGAGAAGCCTAACTTGACCTCAGGTGTTTTACTTCAAACATGGTTTGTTTTCTACTGTAAAACTGGTTACACCCTCTCTCCTCTCTACCCCTGCCTTATTCCACTGTCAGACTCAAGTCCCTCACCTTTCCCACCTCCCTGAATACATCAGTCTTCGTACCACTCTGGGTAGCTACAGCATGTAGGGGACACCCTCCTGTTTTGTATCTTCCTTCCATTTGCACGATGCCAACCGGGTCTTATCATTGCCTCACTGCCTCCCTTGAAGCAGACACAGAGTTGTCTTCCTATACCTAGGTCTGTCCTCGGAAACAGACGGGGCCCAGGAGATAACACTGACTGATGGGGCATCTAACCTGTCAGTATTTCGGATCTCTCTTGTTTCTAACAGGAATCCAGAAATGAATGGATTTTGCTATTTGGCATAAATTATTGTGCATCTAAGGAGAGTAGCTATTTAAGAGGCTGATATAAAATAAGTTGTGTTTCCAAAACCAAATTAGGAAATCAAAACAGCATTAACAGATGGTCAGAGAAGCAACGGGGACTTAGATGTTAACAACATGATAAAAATCTTGCCATTTGGAAAATGCATTCATTATTTTGGGGGGCAAATACACACATACACACCCCTTTATTTTTTTTATAATAAAACTAACTGCTCACCAGCCAGTCAAAATTTTTTTCTAGGTTTATTTTTTTAAGAGACTCTTTTGAAAGGATTTGGATATTCCTATTTCTTCAATTTGATCTTGAACTCAGGTCTCATTAATGTGAGAATATAGAATTTTGGGTATCCACCCCCACTACACCTTTGGAAAGTTACTTTGAAACATTTGGGAGGTTTGCATTGGAGGGAGGACGGTGGGGGGGGGGAGTAGGAGCAGTTTTATTATGCACGTTCTTTTATGGGTTGTGGCCAGATATTTTCAATGTGCTATTATTCTAGTTTTATGGAGTTCTTGGGCCCTGTGGATATAAACATCTGGGAATAAATGGTTGACTGCGAGCTATATACTATTCTGCCTGGGAAGAAATACATTTGTGTTGCATTTAAAATTTAATGAATTATTCACAAGGGAAGTAATAACTTAATAAGTATACTAACTACACATACGCAAAATAAGAGAGATTTTTTTAAAAGCCCTTCTACTGTCTGTACAGAAATATTTCATTCATGTTCTATCTACATAAGTATGACCAAATCCTACAGATTCCTGTCTTCACAAATGGCCATGTCTTCCACTGGAGCATCGGGGAAGGACACTGGAAAGTGAATGAAGGAAAGGCTCGACCACCTTAAGATCTTTCAGGGATTGAGCTGAGATGGGACATGAAATTGGAGCTCATGGTACTTGCTTTCTGAGGGGAGAAAATTGACATGTCGATGAGGAATTCATCTTTTGAAAGCCTTTTGGATTCTATAATTTCTCGGACTTTAGTACTATAATAAAATAACTCTAAAACTGTTCTTGTAGTACTCAGTCCTTTTCTTCCTTTGGCCTCTCCCTCTCCTTCTGTTATCCATCTTCTATCCTTTCTTCTTTTCTCAAACCCTGTGGGGGAAGCTCTGACACAGCTCAGCGTGTAGCGACCCGAAACTCAGTCTCCCATGTCACTGCTGAGCCCCACGTGTTTGACCAGCGTGAGTTCCGGCTCTGACGGCTGGTCTTCTTTCTGTGTCCAGTCTGGGCTGCACGTGGGAGGTGACCCCTTTTCTGCAGGCAGGATGATCCCTCTGGTCACAACTTTACCAACTGCTGGAGCACAGTCTTTGCATTTGCACTTTGCCTGGGACAGGCTGTGAGGATGGAGCTGGAAGAGAGAGCTACTCCTCTGCCTCTGGTGGCTGCCGCTCTGACAGGGAGCTATCAACATCTAACAGATGTCAGGGTAACAGCAGCTCGGTACTTACTTACGGCAGAATTGAGCCTGGGTTACGGCCAGCTTTGATTTTGCTCCTGAGATTAAAGTTGACCCAGGCTGAAGAAAGCCAGGAATGAGAGAGAAGGAAATAAGAGGGAAACAGGGGAGAGAAGGAAAAGAAGGACGAGAACACATGTGCGTGTTCAAAACCCTAATAGGGTTGGGTGAGAGCCATTGAGTACCTGGTCCACTGCAATTGTGAAGTCTGCTTTCACCATCAGGAGTGGGGCTTGGCATCTGGAAGTGATTTCACTGTGTGATTACCTTTGGACTGCAGTGCTTGTTGGTTCTCTACTAACAAGCAAGCGCAGACCCAGAGCAAGCCTTTCATGCTAACAAGCAAACAAGCCATCAGGCTGCAGATTTCAAAACCAGAGGCAGGAGGCGGATGTGAAGTGGGTCGAAATTCTGTGGCTTCTCAGGGTGGGGGGGAGAAAAAAAAAAAAAGTGCCTTTGTCTTCCTTAGTCCTTCTCAAAGTACATGGAAAAGTCAACAATTATTTCATTGCTCGTGTGTCCTCCCACGTATTTCTAAACTTTTGGAATGCAACTAGCTTAGCCTCAGGCAAGCAGTGAGAGACACTCTCCTCTGCTCAGCTCCAGAGCATGAATTTGGCGAGCAAAGTGTCTGCGGGCCATCTTTCTCAAACACTTGGGGCCTCGTATCTTCAAGCCAGGAGATCTGAGAGAGCATACGCCCTTTCTCTGTCCGGGTTCCCCCAGAAAACACCCATTCGACCATGGACAAAAATTAAAGAGGTGAAACGTGAAAGATCAACTTTGCTTCTTCCAATCTATAACATTTTATTCTTTGCACACTTACGTGATAGTCTGTTCTCACGCTGAGATGCTTCATTTGCATGGAAGCCAAAGAAATACCAGCATCAGAACTGCAAAAGCTATGATTATGATTTAGACACGTCGGTGCCAGAAGGAACCGCCCATGAGGTTTTAGCACCAATCAGTCTTTGCTGATCATCAGGGGAGGCACAGCAGGCTTTCAGAGCGGGCGGTTTGGAAGAAGAGCATTAGATTGAAAACTAGAGGTGGGATAATAATGATGAGGATGATAAGTGCCGAGATTTCTTTAATACCTATAATGTGCCAGGCACTATCTTCATATTTGTAATTATTTTTATTTAGTCCCACCCAAAACCCAGGGACATGAATTGTATTATTAATCCCAGCTAGTGGAGGAGGAAATGGAGCTTTAGAGAAGTTTCTTGCTGAAAGTCATAAAGCTAGTGAAAGGCAGAACAGAACTCGAACCCAGGGGCCACAGGAGAATGTGGAGAAAATTTGCTGGATTTATGTTTTAGGTTCACTCTCCTTAACAAATTGCAATATAACTCAACTTTCCCCAAGATATGTATGTGGTGCATGTCCATGGTGCATGCGTATAATTACATCAGTGCTTGGCTTTTAGGAAGATAGGTGATATGGATAATTATGTGTATTCCCTCAATTATTTAAAGAGATGAGCCCATGTTATGTCCACAGGAACAGGATCATTACATCAGTACTCATGCTCTTTGTTGACCCTGAAAAACAAGGCCAGATTAAAACTTTCAAGGATCCTTACTTTGTGGTTTTCCAGCCCTGTGGCTTCCCTTCCCCTTCATTGTGTGATGAGCCTAGTGACTTACTTCTAATAAATAAAATAGAGCAAAATTGATGGGATATCAGTATTGGTATTAGATTACAAAAAGACTCACTCTCTCACTGGTTCCCTCTGAAGGAAGACTGATGCCATGCTGCTGTGAGCTGCCTTATGGAGAGATCCACTTGACCTTCCAGCCAACAGCCAGCGAGGACCTGAGGTCTGCCAGCAGCCAGGAAGGTCAGCTCGGAAGTGGCTCCTGCCCCAGCTGAGCACTGAGGTGACTGCAGCCTTGCGAAAAACCTTAAAGTCCGGGGCACCCAGCTGACCTGCGCCTGGATTCCTAACAATCAGAAGGCAAGATAATCACTACTGTTTTAGATCACTAAGTCTTGAAGTACGGTGGTCCTTCCTTATCCGCAGCTTCACTTTCCACAGTTTGTTACCCACAGTCAACCATGGCTTGAAAGGATCAAGTGGAAAATTCCAAAAATCAACAATTCATGAGTTTTAAATTGCATGCTGCTCTGAGTAGCATAATGCAGCCTCACACCATCTTGCTCTGTCCTGCCCTGGACACGAATCATCCCTTTGTTCAGTGTGTCCTCACTGGATATGCTCCCCGCCTTGTAGTCACTTAGTAGCCGCCGCCTGGGTTATCAGATCCACTGTCACGGTGTGGCAGTGCGTGTGTTCAAGAAAACCTCAGTTTACTTAACAGTGACCCCAAAGTCCAAGAGTAGTGATGCTGGCAATTTGGATACGCCAAAGGGAAGCTGTCAGGTGCTTCCTTTAAGTGAGAAGGTAAGTTCAGTACAATAACATATTGAGAGAGAGAGAGAAAGACTACATTCACATAATTGTTATTACAGCACATTGTTATAATTGTTCTATTTTATTATTAGGGATTGTTCTATTCTCTTATTGTGTCTAATTTATAAATTAAACTTTATTGTAGGTATTATGCACAGGATCACACAGTGTATAAGGAGTCTGGCACTATCCTTGCTTTCAGATGGCCGCTGGAGGCCTTGGAACACAGGCCCTGCAGCTAATGGGGACAACCGCAGCTCCTGACACAGCACAGACAACTAACACCTAAGGGAGAAGGAAGGAGTAAAGCCTCCCCTCTGTGCACACCACTGCGCCGCACTGGCGTCAGGTTGCAGCCTCAGGAGCAGTCCCCTCTATCTTTGTTCCTCGGTGGGTTTTTCAGCTTTCTGCCACTTTATTTATTTTATCAGGATTGGTTGTGTTGACTGGGAAAATGAAGGAGAATTTAAACTGAATTTTGGGGTCTCATGAAGAAGCAGCACGAAGGCTGAGGCATTCGTTCAATGAACAGCGAACACCTGCAGGGGTTTCCCAGGGCGATGGGCCCCGTAATCCTTGGAGTGGGAGTCATCTTTTGTGGCAGCCAGCAGCCACGTGGCTCTGCATGACAAGGAGTCAACTCAGAACCACGCAGTCTGCCAATCAAAGAATGATGGAAAGAATTAAAATCTTTATTTAATCTCTTGTGGTAACATCCAAGTGCGGAGTCCATTTTAATGAATGGCAAAACATCTTTAAAATCACCTCTCTCTGTTTCAGCCAACCTCAAAATCCCCCTCACCATTGGCAGCTGCTCCCCCTAATTCCCTCTCAACTCCCTGCCTAGAACTCTTTTAAACCCAGCTTGTCACCCTGCGGTCCCCCCACCTTGCTCCTGTTTCTTTCCGATGGGCATCGTCATTCCCAGGAGTCACATACTGGCCAGCAAGGACCACATAGGCCTGTAGGTAGTTTTGTCTGGCTTCTGTAACAATCAAGAAATTTTGTACAGAAATCCAGATTTTGGACTTGACTTGAAACATGATTAGATCTGGCTCCAAGGCAGGCTGCATTCTGGCCTGGCAATGGTTGGCTGAGCTGACTTCAGAGATTCACGACCTTCTGCTTCTCACGTTCCCTCTCGGCAACGTCTGCACTGCTCCTGTTACCGGTGGCATCTCTGCCTCGTCCCTGCAAGCATTTCACTTTGTGATTCCTGTTCTAGCTTCACACCACCTCCCAACCCTGATCCCAAGATGGAAGAGACCGGAGGGCACCGAGTGGACAGTGCCAGGGTTTTCTTTAGGGGGCAGAGTGGAGGGAGGGAGAGAGGCAGTGAATGCACACGGGATAAAGATGTTTGTCACTATTACATGTGAAACTGCAAATTTTGATAAATGCCGTGAGGAAAAAGTATAGATCTTTGCTCTCTCCCTGCAAACACCACAACTGGGCTTATAAAGCCTGTGTCCTTACCCACCGGGCTGCACAGCCTTAGAGGAAGGCCTCCTGGAAGCCTGGGCAAGGCCAGAAGATGATGGGCACTTGGGGTCTGTCAGTCCATGTCAGCACTGTTAAGGGACCCTGAGAGCTGCTCTGGTGACACAGGGAGCCTAGAAAGGGCAATCTGGGAGCATTTGTTCTGTGGAGCGAAATGGCTCTGCTCTGTTTTAAGAAGGAAACCGGGAACGAGCTGACAGGTTTGCTCTGGCAGCGAGATGTGGAGCTTGCTCAGGAAAGGAAGACCAAGGTTTATTATGATTGAGTAAAGCCCTTAATTGCCACTTTGGATGGAGCTTAGTTTTTAAATTCATATTCTGTAGCCAAAGGGCCTCTCCTCAGACAGAAGTACTGCAGCCAAATTAGTGGCTGGTCATCTTGTAAGAAAAGGCTATTTATTTTTAGTGAAAGCTTCTTGGAATTTTCCTGACTCCTGCTTGCTTTCAGTGCCCCTGGCTGCCAGAGGATATTAACAGGAATGAGCAGGGTTGAACTTTGCTCATAGCCATTTAGCCTTTTCCAGGGGTCTGTTTTTTTGTTTTTTTTTTCTTTTGGAGGGAAGAGTGTGGCTTCTGGCTCCTTCTAATCTGCCTTACCTGGTGGCCCAGCTGCTGTGGCAAGAGCCAGATCCCAGTGATGGGCCCTTTGGTTCCACTCCAGAGATGGTGACCCTCAGAGGTTTTCCTCCCGGGAACAGATGCCACAAATATCATGGAGAGACGCATGTACCTACTGCCGAGGGGCTGGGAGGGCAGGAAAGACTGTGGTCCATAGCTACCCACCAGGGGTCTTCCCTTTGTCCCTCCAGATCCACTCCTTACCCTCTTCCACCCTGCTCTGGACCTCAGGAGGCTCACTTTCGTGGACCACCTCAACTGGATCCCTGGATCTCTGGTTCCCCTTTTGGTTTGGCCAGTGTAGAACACTGATAGGCATGTTGTTCCTTGGGCCCTGTCCCGTGGGGTTGCAGCTCCTACCAGGAGACCCTCTTCACACAGTTTGCTCCATTCAGATTCTGGAAACCATGTCCTCGCCTCTCCTTTTCAGACTTGGGGCAGTAGTGGAAGCTCACTATTACTAGTCATGGAGTGGTCATTCATCTGTCTTGTCCATCCTTTTGCAAATACTTTGCTTATTGATATCTCAAGTTATCATAATTCGAGATATTGCACCATCTGTTCCCTGGAAGCTACAGTTATCCTTCGCTAAGCAGATCTTCAAGAGCAAGACTGTCTTTCCTCAAGAGCAGGGAAGGAACCAGCCAGGGTCAGAGCCTAGATTTCCATGTGCAAGGCAGAGCAATACCCCCCACCCCTGTGTCAGAGGGTAGGGAGACAGCCCACTGTTTACTGGTAAAGTTGAATGGATCCAGATCCCCTTGCTCTGGCAAGACTCTCTTTCTTACACTCAGATGAGAGCCACTCGGGGACTGGACACCAAGTCTCTTGATTTGCTGGCAAATTCCCCTTCCATGGTCTAAACAACCCCAAGGCTGTGCTGGTCTGGTGCTAAAGGTGATTGAGACATACACCAGCAAAGAGCTTTGTTCTTACTGACTCTTGTCATTGCTCTCTGTCTTCATTAAGCAACAGTGAAAATAGTTTCATGTAGCTCCTTTTCCTTCTACAGCTGGGCTCCCATACAATATGCTCCCCAGTAAATCTCCAAAGAAAATGTATATATGGCCTTCCTCCCCGAGTTTTTCTTCCACTATGAAAAGAAAGGCTGAATGGTGAAAAAGGATCTCTCATATCCCACAATAATTCTTGGAAAGAAGCACACCCACACATACACACACGTGGCCTTTTCAGGGCATTGGAACCCCTTGTGTGTGTAGAAAATCCTTGTCTTCTTCGTTCAACAAAGACAATTTTACTTCTAAGAATTGTGTACAAAGGACCTGAGATGAGGGTGGCAGGTCAGGGACAAAATGAATAGGAATAGATGAGTTTAAAAATGCAGGTTTCGCAAACTCTTCCAGAAAATAGAAGAGGAAAAAATACTCTGCAACTAGTTATATGAGACAAATATTATTCTGATGCCTAAATCAGACAAGAACATTATAAGAAAAATAATAAACAATAATCCTCATTATTATATATGTGAAATCCTCCACAGGATATTAGTAAATAAAATCCAGTAATATATACAAATGATAACACATCAAAAGATGTATTATAAAGTATATAAAGATGTAAA
>VMDR010022945.1:0-15897 GCA_007922815.1 Macrotus californicus | reverse complement strand
CACTGCATTTATCATTGAGGAAAGAGTGAATTTCTCAATAAATCACTATTGTAAGTCATAAAGGAAAATAGTTTTATAAAAAGATACTTTCAGAAATATTTCTCATATTTTGTCCCAGTAGCTAAAGCAGCAAAGCAATCATTTTTAGCATGATCTGTAGTCCTAACCAAAAACCCAGATCCAGGAAATTCCTCCTTAGTAAACAGACTAGTTATTTTTAATTGGCTTCCATTTCTACCACCCCTACTCTAACCCCATGGATTCTCCATCACCCCTACTCTAACTCCATGGAGTCTTTCATTTCTTCTTTTCATGTTGGAACAAAGAGAGGCAATTATTCACAATCAACTGTTTCTTTTGTTCAACTTCAGAAAAATATTTAAAGAGAAACAAAGGAGATAGAATCTGCAGGGAATAGTAGAACTAGAAGAATAGCCCTGCATTAGAAAATGTCATCTAAATAACACATTTACTACCATTCCTATGCTCCTTATGATCAGTGAAAATCATACACAATTACTCTTTTATTCTGCGTTCATAATAGTTCTTCAGAATCCTTCTTAACACAGCACTAGAAAGGATGTGCTGAGAATTGCCTTTGTCTTGAGAGTTGAAGACTACTTATAATTTTCACTGTCTACATGTCTGACATACGGATAACATTAAATAAGTACTCACTCAATGGTTGATTAAACATTTCAAATTTACAATGAGAAAAATGGTCTATATCTATATAACGGAGGTCTCATTTCTCTTGTGACATAGAGTACTTCTGTCAACAATGTCCCTTGTGATTTAACTTTTTCCCTAGAGAAGGCGATGGGCATGCATAAAAATTTATGTGAAGAGCTATTTAGAGATCTGTGTTTATGCACTTGAAATCTATAGATATTGTGAGTATAAACATAAGCATAAATTCACGTAGAATGCAGTGTAGTAGAAAGACTGCTAGGTGTTGCTTCTGCTTCCCCCTTTACATGAACTTGGGTCTCAATTTCCTCAGCTATAAAATTTAAGCAGTTAATTTTTAAAAACATTCTATCCATATTATATATATGATGTGCAAAATCAATTATAAAATAAGCCAATAAATTTCACTTGACCTAATTTTATGGATTCATTTATATCTTAGATAATAAATTAGATATTTTACTTTAATATTTTGCCAAGGACCTTTGATAAAGCTATCAAAACCCAAACTAATTTTTCTTTTCCTAATTATAATTACTTGTGGGAAAAAATATGCGATCGTATTCTTTTCTTGTTAGAACCTGGGAATTCTCTTCTAGTGTTAAAATGAAAATATCTCCAGCCTCTTGTGAAGTGGAGTACAAAGAATAGTCTCTGGCTGAGGCTGAATTTATTCAGATAGAGACCCACTCTTGAGTGTCCTGGAAGATCAGCTGCCTTCTAAGAAAAAAAGGCCCAATCTGATATGGATTCTTGCAAAAGGTGCTCACACAGAAAGCCTGAGTCACCCAATAGGAAAGCAGCTAATTCACCAGACAGTCTTGGAATGAATTTCGCTGCTGGTTGGCAGGTGGGGTACATGTAAAGCATCACATCCAGGCTATACACTAATTTGTTTTTAATTACCATGTTTGCTTGGAAAGGCTTTGAGGTCTACTTACTGCTCATACTGGTGTGCTAATTGACTGGAGATTTACAAACTTGGTTTTATATAGTGTCCTTTCCGATCGCCTGTGGTGATCTGAATAGCATGTTATTTACTTAGTTCTTCTAAACTTTGTTTTAATATCTCAAATAAAGATAAAAGAGAAAACTTATTTCTTATTAAACCCCTCAACTTTGACTAGTCAAGACTATAAGAATGTATTACCCTTTAAGCATGTCTTTGATCTCATTTTGTTTCCTGGCTTCGAAAATGGAATTGTGTGTGTGCTTGCGTGTGTGTGTGTGTGTATGTGTGTGTGTGAAATGTTCACGAGTGTCAACAAGTAAATACTGATTTATATACATGCTCTTACATCTCAGGGAGGCAGGAGGTGGGAGAGGGAGGTGAGGCGGTATGAGGGGAACAGCCAGGGTGCAAGAGAGGCCAAGCAAATGGTGAGCCAGGTGCCTTCCCAGCAGGAAGTGTGCGAGGGGTACAGCCTGGCAGCCCACAGTGGGTCAGAGGGGGTTCAGAGGAGCCCAGGTACAGGGAAGTCCACGCTCACAACCTGGGAGCAGTCGTGGATCAAGCTGGGCTGGATGAGAACAGGCAGAGAAATGACCTACATGAATGATGAAGAGGCAGTCAGATCTGGGTCAAATGACACACTGGAGCCAGTGAGCGGGAAGGTGAGCATCCATGTAACATACAAGTGTTGTGTGAAATTCTGCCAGACTCAGAGGCAGTCCTCTCCAAAAGGTGAACTGGGAGAAGAGATTTTAATATTATAATTGTGTCTCCAGGGTCTCCAAGCTGTGGGATGAGGGGCGAGGGACTAATACAAATTATCAATGATCTAAGAAGGTGTCCCGCGTCAGTGCTTGTTGCATGTGTATTGATAGGAAATTCCTGATACAAATTTAAATGACAAAAACCCATTTTAAATATTTAGCCTGCCTGTGATCCTTGGGGTTGAGGACACGGTTGTTTTCATCTTTTATGCGGGTGTACTCAGTCCTTTAGGGTCTATAATGGTTCCTGACAGATAATTGGTGCCTAATGGTTTCATCTAATATTAATTGAATAAACGATCATTTTTTTTTTTTTCTGTAATGTTTTAGCCCCATCTTAAACATATAAATTGTGGCTCTGTGCACACAAGACTTCAACATAAGCAGAATGAAGTTTAGGACCTTCCTGTCGAATTTAGGTACCAATGCATTTTGACTTGTTAATCTAAATATTTTTACTTTGTTCTTTTTGGGAAGTGGGTATAGGTTGCGCTTTCTGCATAATTGCCTGAATTCAAAAATTTATTTAGTCATTGTCAATACTGTCAGAAGTCATTATTGTGTTGGGTTGCTGTTAATATGATATCACATGGCCAGGGTTGCAGGAATGCTGACCTGGACCAAAAGTGCCTACTCTAAATAGAAAGGTAAATGTTCACACCCATGTGCTCAATAGTATTTATCTTTTTGAAAAATTATACTCCCTAAAAACATGGCTAAATCACTGCTTCTCAAACTGGAGCCACACCCTCTTCCTTGGCAGGGATGGGGCAGTGGGATGAGTCTGATGTCGCATGGGTTTTAATGCATCAAGTCATATTTCTTTGGATTCAGACTGCTGGGTTCAGGTTCTCTATCATTTACTAGTGCTATGATGTGGGTCAAGTGATCCCGCCTGTAAAATGGGAGTAATAACAGACTTAGGTAACAGTGTTGATGTGAGGATCAGTTATGTTCATACACGTAATGAATTTAGAATGCCCCCAAACCACACAGTAAGCACAAAATGTTGGGTATCGTTAATAAATTTCTGACTACAATAATTATTAATTGTGATTCATATTTGAGGGGAAGAAGGTGACTGGAGGCTAGGAAAAGAATTTTGGCTTCTCCTAAAAGTCAAAAAATATGGTGGTAGATAGGATGAAAATACAAACATTCATTAGAAAATCGGAGCCATTTTCTCTCCACCTAGACTTCTAACAAAGATTTCATTTCCCGCCTAGATGTTTGATAGCATGGCGGGTATAATATATACATTTTTATGAATAAAGATGATACAGTCATAGACCACATTGGAAAAGAAGTACTTATACAGAGATTGATTAATTCTCTGTGCTTTTTTAAATTGTGGAGATAATAATTAAGCTGTGTTTTCATGACAAGTGTAATTATGAAACAATATTGACTGAGAATTTAAGACTGTGCAATTAACACAAAATGGTAATAACCGAACATACTGTAATCTACTGACGATCATAAAGCAAATTTATTTTATTAAAACAAGAAAAGAGATCTGACTTGCAAACATACATGGAGGAACCTGAAAAGTAGAGAACATTTGGAGAGCCAAGACATCAAAGCTGGTCACCCTCGGATGATGGCTCTAATAAAAGTTATTACCTGTGGGTCTTTACTGAGGGGTGTGACCCTAAAGCCCAATTGTGACATCATAGTCAACACACCGACCTATGTAACTTTTTCTGGGATTGCCTTCTATTGTTTGAAATCACATTTAATCCTTCCACAATAGGAGGCTGATATGCAATTGTGAATGCCTGAATCACACTGATTTACTCCCTAATTTCATTTGAAGAAACCACTTTATAAAGTAATATCCTGATTCCAAGCAGAAAAGAGATGGAATACAAAATAAAAAGGCCACAGGGGGTTCAGCATTTCATTTGGGGTGTCATATTGAACATTAAAATGCAAGGTAATAAAAAAATGTTTAGAAGAGACGAGATGATGGTGTCCTTTTGAATAACGCAAAGAGAAAAACACTGCTTCGGCTTTGAGTGCTGCATTTTATTTATAGCTTCAGCTGATATCTTGACTTCAATCACGGAACATCTAGTTAGTTTGCAGAGATGGTTTTACAAGCCTCCTGGGTGAAGGGAAATAGCCCGCCCTGATTGGTCTACCCATAGGTGGCTGGCTGAAAAAAACAAAGGAGGGAAGATGAAGAAAACTAGTGAGCAGTGTGAAAGGTGGAACGGAAGTTTCCCAGGGGAAATGTGTGTGAGTGGAAGATTACTTTCAAAACCCGAGCACTTGGAGGACAAGGGAAGGGCAAGATAATAAGAGAAGAAAAATAGAAAGGGAGGCAACTTCGCTACACCATGAGCAAATAGCTGGTTTAAGGGAGAAAATTCAAACTGGATGTTTTAAAAACTTTGAAGACAAAAAGTGAACATGGCAATACGAAATAGCTATTTGTTAATAGTTACATTTGCCAATAGCTATATCTAGAGCTCTTTAGAATACCATGGTTTTAAACGAAACAAAATAAAACTGGATTTAATGAAGTCAACTTGAGAGTATACTCATGTAGCTTATAATACGCTTGCATTAAGAACATGTGTAGCCTACATACTTTTGCATACGTGAATAGATTATTTGTTTATTTACATACATTTTGATTATATTATTTTACATGATATGTATGTTAGACTATGTTCATATAATATATATTTATTTTGTTCTAGCCTCCATTTTTCTTTAAGGTTAAGATTATTTTTCAGAAAAATAAAAGTAGTTTAAAAGATCTGTTAAAATGTGTTTTGTAGAGCAGTCATTTCTAAATGGACAGTGCTCAGTTAAATTGACTTTGAGGATCAAATCCCGAGCTCTGCCTTTCAAATATACCCAGAGGCCGATTGCCTCTCATCCCCTCCCCTGCTGCTACCCACCATCTTTCAGTAGATTATGGAAATAACCTTCCAACTGGTCTCCCCGTTTCTGCCTTAGTCCCTAGATCACAGCCAGGGAGGTGCTGTGAAAATGAAAGTCACATTGTGCTACTCCGCTGCTCACACTCTACAGGCTCCCTGTCTCACTCACAGTCCAAGTCCCCACATGCTCAGCACCTGCAGAAAGAGTGCCCTGCAGACAGACCCGAAGCACCGCGGAGCCGGGCCTGCAGGGTACAGCCTTTGTATTTGGATTGTAGTCAAAGCACTCCTTTTCACTGGCTAATTCACTTCAAAGAGTCTGGGAGTCAACCATTTTGCTTTCCAAGTTCCACAAATCTGGACCTCATTTCTGGCACTGCATTCGCTATAACCCAGTTCTATTAGAATATAACCATGTGGCAGTTTTATGGAGTTTGTCATAATCAGGTTTCACCTATTATACTTATTATAACTCACACTGTGTTTAATGGTTCTTATCCAAGCCGGTCGCTCACTGCCCAAGGTTGAGAGGCCCAAACTGCCTTTTAAGAAAAATGAAATAGAAATCATTCTGAGAGTAGAAAGTTAGATTTGAACATGTTTGGCTGTAGAAATTGGAAGTTATTGTTTTTTAATTGTTAGGAGATATGTTTTTGACCTAGAGTGACCCAAGAAGGTCAATAAAGAGGGAAATGTTTTGACTGAGCTTTTAAGATGTTTTCAAGTAAAAGAGACAAGTAACATGTATAATTGATGAGAATGCAGCATTGAATAAATACTAAAAAACAACTTTTGAACCAGATGTAGTGGCTCCCAATCTTAATGTTCATTGTTAAACTACAGATGCAAGGTCTTGCCTATAATATTGTGATTTATTGGGTCCAGAAATATATGTTTATTTAAAGGTAGCCCCTGGACCTCTTTGAGAAACTCTAGAAGAAGCTAGAAGACAAGAATATGGGCTCTCTTCTTGACAGGGCAGAGAATTATGTGACCTTGGTCATGTAATGTTCTGTCTCTTTTCTGTTTTTCTATCTGTGATATTAACAATTCAGAGTTGTGTATAAATTTACAGAACATAAATATTATTTTCATGCATTATCTAATTTAATATTTCTGGAGTTTTGCAAGGTAGTTATTATTGTCTCCATTTTATGAGAAAAAAATCCAAGGTTCAAAAGGCTTGCCACAGGTCACTGACAGACCTGCCGCAAAAGCAAGATGAGAAATCATGTTACTTTTAACCCTACACTATACCTGTTACTGTGCTTAAGATGCAAATGAGAGAGCAGATTCAGGTCATGGATTTCCTTCTAGTCAAATTCTATGGTTTATTCAGCCAGTTTAGATAGATTCAGAATTATTTTCAGCCCACATTTCCACTACAGCAGGGTTCAATTCCAAGCAGTTATTCTGGTGAAATTGATGGCTGAAACACATTAAACAAGAAGCTAATCTTTTTTCTGGTCTAGATTACTCTGTTTTATTAATCACTGGGTCATACAGACGACTTACTTGATAATCAATTCCACGGATTAGCACATGACTTTAGGGGAATAAGATGCAATGGAAAAGGAAAGAACCAGCAAAAATGAACGGACTCTCACACTAAGAAATAGCTGAGGACATTGCGGCAGATTTCTCTCCTAGAACATGCACTAATATAATTTTATATTGGGGAGCAGCAACCGTAACTCCCCCCACCCCACGTGCATTCTGAACAACATGTGAAGTAAGGCCAAGCAGTAGGGAAGATGAGGGATGGAATAGCGTTCACATTAATTGCAATCTAATTGAGAATGTGGCTTCTCTCTGTCCACATGCAGCCTTCCTAACTGGAAGCACAGAGTGGTCACACAGCCTCCCTTCAGGGGAGGGGACTTTCAGTGAAAGCAGGTGTCCGGCCTCTGCAGGAAGGCTGTTTTCATGAAACCAGGAGGTGCAAGAAGCTGCCTTGAGTGTGGCAGGCTCCTCTTCCAACCTCACAGTCAGGTCACTTGCTCTTCCTCCTTGGAGACAAGTCAAGGCAGGGCAGGACTCCAGGGGCTTCGAGGGAAACCCCTCCTCACGTGAAGGAGGGAAGAGTGGAGGGGGGAATAAATATGCCCCCCTAGACACAGCCTTCCTTCCAACGAGAGCTACGCGGGACTTGCAATGGGAATGGGGATCCTGAGTAGAATTTGGAGGGTCTTTCTTTTGGTGGAAGAAAGGGTGAGAAGGGAGTGGACCTTTTCTATGGTTGCAGTTTTCTCATATAGAAGCATGAGTATCTGGTCTCTTTTACCTGCTCTGAAGTGAAAGATTCAGCTTTCTTCACGTGCTGTATTTCTCTCCTTTCAGAGGCTCCCTTGAGGAAAGCTGCCTCCACTCTAGGATGAGATTCCAGCCCATTACATGCAGCACATCTCCCTGCCTTGCACACATTGTTCCACAATCATAAAAAAAAATCCCCATGTCCTCAGCAGACAGAAATAGAAGGGCTATATTTTTGAAAGGTTACCGAGTTGAAGACTTGTCTAGTAGTGTTGTTGATATTTTATTTTCGGGACTAGAAAAGCATCTAATTTGAAGGAATAGGGAGTAAACAGCACTGCACAAAATTGGCATCGTATTAAGCCTGCACAGTCAAACCTTACTGAGTGACATTGGCTAGAGAGAGCTCTATGGCAACCTAAGAAATGAGAATTTAGAGTGTCAGGCAACAGAGAAAATCAAATTATTGTCAACTTGCTACAGGAACTCTGTTCAAGCAAATGTGTCATGCAGTCGGCGGCAGACGTTTAAAAAGCCATGCCTCTCAGCAAATAAATTGCTTGGTTACTCCGCTAAAGCATTTTCATTTTTAATCTCACCTTCAAGATCTTTTATCCCTATTTCTGTTCCTGTTCTCTCATACCACAGAGCTTTCTTCTCTCACCACCAGAAAAGATAGCATGTTTCAGAATCACGGTGTAGCAGAGCTGAAAGCAACCTGAACACTTCTGTTCTAACAGCCTCATGGAAACCGAATCTCACTGACACTGATTGGTTTGCCCCAGGTACCCCCAACCCCATGCAGCAGCAATGAAGCCGGCAGTCGGGCTCAGTTCCTCCAAGCAGCTACCCACAATAAAAGGTCACACAATTACCTGACAGCAGCTGACTGCTTTCTATTTGTTCCACCACACCACCTTAACATTTAAAAAGTGATTTAATTTTCAAGTAATGCATAACCCTTAATAGCAGCTTATAGGGTTGATATTTTTGTAGATTCTTGGAGCTGTTCTTAGAGGAACTACTTCTTGTAATAATGTTGTTGTTACTATTGATCACTCTGTGCTTGACACTCTGCTAAGTGCTTTGCAAATCTAATTTCTTTTAACCTTCACAACTATATTACATGAATCTCATAGAGGTCAAGTTCTTCAGGAGAAACGATGTCAGCTCTCATCAAATTCAGTTACAGCCTTTACCTTGGTGTCCCAGTGAGAACAAGGAAGGGATCATTATTTCCTTTAAAGCAGAGACCAAGTCGTATTTCTAACGGGTAGTTCATGGGGGGAGGGGGAGGGGAAGCGTGCCCTGTTAAATACAGCTATCCCAGAGTTTGTCTTGGATACAGCAGTCCTCAGCTCAACTATTCACTGAGTCTATGGTCCTGGGCAACACACTTCACAAGGTGAGCAATCACAGGCATTTGTTGAGGCCATCACATGGGCTTACCTTCTGGACACGCATGTTAGAGACTTTATGGATTAAGCCTGCAGGCAAACCTTCAAATATCACCTCGTTGTATTGAGTTACTATACAGGATGCTCATTGCCCAAGTTCACACAGGGTCTTGTACTAGCTGCTTTGGAAATTCACTTTTAATTCCCATGACAACTGTATTACTGCCGTTTTATATAGAAAAAGAAATATTGAGGTTCAAAGAAGGCCTAAAGCATGTCGATGGTGGGATTTGCCCCTGGTGTGAGTGAGTGGATCCTCAGCGTGCTCTCTTTACGTGACAGCACAGAACCAGCACCGCCTCTGCCTCCTCTCAGCTCTGCCCTTTCCCACCCTGACCTGTCCATACGTTTGTTTACAATCTCCTGGACGTAACTTATATTTTGAAAGAAAAATAACTTAGGAATTCCACAGCTACTGGTGAAATTGATTTCCCCAAATCTCCCACTTGGCTGATCTGTGACTGACATTCCTACTTATACCAGTTATTTGAGTACTTCGTTACAAGAACATTTATCAGCAATTGCTATCTGTACAATGTATCAAGTAAGTGTTATTGCAAAGACAGTTCCTGAGTTCCAAACTGCATTTATAAACCCAGGGTTTGCTGTAGCAAAGATGAATGTTACCAGTTCAAATTGCTTTTCACGGGTAATTTCGGCAGTGACTAATATTGTAACTTGGATGCATCTAATGGGTACAAACAAAGATGGATATAGCGAATACAGTGCAGATGGATCCTTTTATATTTATACAGAAACTGGTTTGATTTTAATCATTCATTTAGTATTTATTTAGTGGCTGCTATGTGCTTATCACTGTGCTTGGTGCTAAGGGGAATACTGTTAGACATGGTTTCGTCTCTAAGTTTATACCCTGATGGGGCAGACACAAACACACACAAAGCCATAGCTCACCTGTGCTTTATTCAACAAAATTCCCAGGCACATATACATGTGCAATACCATGCAGTCCTCACAATAGCCCTACAAAGCAGGTATCACCAGCCCTAATTGGTAGTGAGAATGCAGAGACCGAGAGAGGTTAAAGAATACAGTGAGAATGTTGGAGAGCCGGGATTTGAACCAGAATCCTGACGATAGGTCTAGGCACTTTCTACTATTCTACTTTGCCCCACAGTGCTATGACCTTAAAGTGAGTGGTACAGAATGACATACTTCAGAAATGGGAGAGGTCCCTGTAGGCCAGAATAGCTGGTCTTGGGGGATGAGCAACACCGAAGCAGATGAAGAGGAGGGAGAAAGGGGACGTCTCAGGAGGACATGTGAGAAGAATATCTAACAGCGATTGAATGAGATGCGTGCTGGACAAGCCAAAGTGAAAGGGCTGGAGGACTGGTCTTGAGCAGGGGTCAGAGACCGTGTTGGAAGGGGAGGTGGAGCCTGGTTACGATGAGCCATGGATGCCTCTTTATCGAACTCTAACCTTCCCTGGGCCTGGGAGCTCCCTGGAGGGCTGAAGAAATGTCTTCTCTCTGCCTTTCCTGGGCTGTCCCTCAACCAAAACAAATTATTTTCTTGTTTTAAAGGTCACTTTAAGTCTTCAGGAAGCTTTCACTGACTGTAACAATTTGGATATGCTCCCTTCAAGGAACCCCTAGAGCATCGATTTTTGTCCTGCAAAATTTATCACTTTGTACGATTCTGTTTTGTTTTTCTCTAATTGTTGTAAGTGAGTTTGTCTTATGGACTCACCCAGGCAATAAACCTCAGGAAAGTAGGGACTGTGCTTTATTTATTAGAGCACCCGAGACTCCCTTCAAATATGCATATTATAAAACAATGGTAAAATCTGTCTAAGAACAAAGAATCAAGAGCAGGAAAAATATAAATGGGAATGAGGGCCAACATAAATATGCACACTTTAAGAATGATAACATGATTTCCTGTAGATGCCAAATTGTAAGAGAACAAGGTAACAATTCTTAGCATCAGGAGGAAACATACTGTGTCTTCAGATAAGCTGTACTTTCTTCAGCAATTAATTTTAAACGATTAATGTTGACACATCAAAGCATGTTATTTAACAAGTTATAAAAAGTAGTGTGCCAGTTATCAGTGTATTGCCGCTGAGCCCCAAGTCCACCCTTCATTGCCTGCTACGCAAAACCAGAGCTGGGCTAAATATTTCTCCCCTGCCAGGCAGCACAGTGTTGAGCTTTGTCCACAGAGTGCTCTCGAGAGGCATCAGGGAAGGAAAGCGCTTCTCTTTCAGACCAACCCGCTCCTTGCAGTTGCCTCTGGAAGAACCTGTTATATCTTTACGGGCAGCTTCTTGCAGATTTCTGAAAGCAGTATCCTTGCAGGTGTCCCCGGTGTTGCTTCTCCCAGAGGATGGCTTCTCCTAGCACCTCGTCATGCCAAAGCTCTGGAACTTGGGTATCAAGTTCCCAGGGACGGCACCTCCCTGCAGATAGCTCCCATGCCCCGCTCAGGTGGCTTCCTAGTGAGTCATGAGGCCTGGTACCTCCTCATGGACGACTTTCCCAGCACTGCTCCTCAAGTGGCCTGTAAGCAGGTCCTGATCAACCTTCTCCTGCGTATACCTGCAGCACCCTGGAGAGCAGTGTGCTGGTGAGAGCCACTTTGATGGCACCTTCCTGCCGGTGGCTATTCAGCACCCTCAGAGGATGGCTTTGTGATGAATCCCACCCAGGCAGCACCTCAACAAACTTTTAACATCCACTTCCTCACAGAGTCGGTGCAGATTTAACATGCAGAAACCGTCCAGGAATGTCTCACTATGTTTTCTGGCCTCTCACGCTGATGCTGACCCTCAAAAGGGCTGTGACGATGGGCATATTTCTTAAGCTCATCGGGCTTTGTTTTCCTCCCAGAAAACAAGGAGAATGAAGTTGTACATCTACGAAATATATTTTAACTCTTGGACTCACAGATTCCAAACTTTATTCACCTGTAACCCTGGCTGGAGCACTAAATTTAATTTCTACTATTAGTTGTTCTTAAGTAAGTATAACCCATGAGTATCTGCCACCTCTCAGAGACTTTGTAAAGATGCTCTGTTGGGTTATGCAGAGCCACCTACTCTGCAGAAGAGCTGGTGTTCTTTTTCTCTGCTCTTACCATCTGCACTGATCACAACTAACCATGGTGAGTCATGCTCATGTGTTTCTGTCTTGTCTGTGGCTGCTGCCACACGATAATGGCAGAGCTGAGTAGTTGGGACAGACACCATATGTGGCTCTCACTTTGCACTGCTGCTTGATCCATAACAAATAGCAGCGATGCAGTTACAGCTCAGCAGCGTTTGAGTGCCATGCACACTGCTGTACTGTGACATTTAGTTCCGTTTATTTTTTACTCACCAGTGCACATTCAGAATGTCAAAACGAGAAGAAAAATACAAAGCCCTAAATATTGTGAACATTTTCCTGGTCTATGTATAAACACAATTCTGACTAGATGACTAATTCTATTTTTTAAACTTGCATTAAGCAACTGATTGTTGGAAACAGTATGCTAGACCATACAGTGGTTCATTTTCTTCCTGCTGAATAGCGGTATAACAATCAGTGTATAATAAAACGTGTGTAATCAAGAACCCCTGAAAATATTCTTACCTCATCTCTGTATGGTTAACAAATACCTCTTGAATGCCTATGCCTCAGGCATTTTTCTAGGTTCAGGGGAAACAATAGTTAGCAAAAATACACAGTCAGGGAGCTTACCATTAGTGGAAGTGGTAAACAGTATCAAATAATCACATGCAAGAGTCTATTTGCAACAATGAAAAGTGGTACAAGTTGGTGCATGGGGGTATGAACCTCAAAGAAAGGCTTTCATTTAGGGAGGTCAGAGAAGGCTTTACTGAGAACTCATCTTTCAGCAGAGAATAGAAAGGTGAGTCGTAGTTAATGGAGTAATCAGGGAGGGAACAGTCAGAGGGAACAGTATGTGTACAGACCCAATGGCAGGAGACAGCGTGGTGAGTACAAGGGGGACACAGAGGTCTGTGTCACTAGGAAGTAGGGAGCAAGGGGAGAGAGATAGAAGATGGGGTGGATAGGCAGGTGGTGACCAGGCATTACAGAGCATCGTAGACTATTGAGTATTGTGTTTATCCAAGGGGGTGGAGGGCTGCTGAAAGATTTTAGGCAGGAAGGTGGGCACTGTCTTGCATTGCTGAGATTCACACCTTGGAGACCTCCCAGGCAACCTTGTAAAGAATGAAGTGGAGGTGACAGAGTGGATCCAAGCAGGCTGGTTGAGAGACTGGTAAGATAGAATTAAATATTTAACCATGAAATAATGTGCCTCAACTTTAACCAGAGACTGTTGGGTCTTTAACGGAAATAATTGTTTCCCAAACCAAACTGTCCTGTGAGCCTCTGCATTTGTGTCCTCCCAAATATTTGTGCTTCTTTACTGGCTGGGGTTACTGCCAGTGCCTGGGCTGTCTTGCTGTAAACCACGAAAACACCTGATAGAGGATAGTAATTGCGATGTAAGACCCAAATCCTTCCCTCCAGTCATAAACCAGACATGAATTCCTAACAGCCAGGCAACTGCAAAGAGTGTAGTGAGGCACAGTTGAACCGGGATTTTATATCTCCTTGATGAACAAATTGGCTTATCACACAGGCCGTCTGATGGTTAGCCTTACAGCCAATTGCTAAGACAACAGAAAATTGCAAATCCGCTTAGCCAGTGAATTTGGCAGTGTCTTGTGGACTTGGTAGTAAACTCTCTTTCTAACTGCCTTCATAAAAAGTAAACATATAATATTTGAAATTCACCCTGTAGGATATAGCAGGCATTTTTCAGATTTGTTTGATGACACCAGTGTTGTTATATTAGACACTTTCATTCTATTGCTTAAATTAAACTTAATTTATTTTGACTTGACTTTTGCCTTGCTTTGCCTCAACTAGAAGATTTGGGATTGGCCTTTTGCCCCCAAAATTTTCAGTGACTTATGGAAGTGAGAATGATCTATTCACTAATTAAGCTAAAAACAAATATATTCTTTTTACTTTGCTCACCGTAGACGTCCACTTTAAAATGACAAACCTGCTTTGGGATATAAGCTTTAATAAGAACCAGTGCCTGAGGCGTGTTTGCTATAGGTAAATGAGGATTTTCACAGTAGGAAAAACATGAAAATAAGTTGTTCTGTGTACTGTTTTATTCTAACAGAAAAACTCAAACAGAAAGAAAATATTTTGTGTTTAATTTGGTGATTACATAGGTTCATTGTATAGGCACATGAATGATCACACTAAAAATTCTGAAAACTAATTCACAAAAATAATTTATTTTCCCAAAGATGCTCCATACCAAATGTTTACTAGTAAAGAGATTTACTAAACCTCTTTAACAAGTTTAGAATCCAAACCATAGGTGTTACCCATTTTAAGTTCCGGAAATTATAGGACTTGGGGAAATTGTTCTGTGGGAAAGTGTCATACAGAAAAAGTTCTACATACTCTCTCCTGGGTGACTTGAGCAACAGCTAAGACGTACCACTTACAGAACCTAAAATACTCACCACGATATTTCAGACATTTCTCAAGCCCTTGCCATGCTATACCATAATCTTTTGTTTAATGTATCTATTAACATATCATTACATTTTAATTTGTTATTATTTTCATAACAAGTTACTACAGACTAACAGTGGCTTAGAATAACAAATTTAGTGTCTTATAATTATGTAGACAGCAAGTTTTGCAGGGGCTAAAATCAAGGTGTAGGCAGGCTGCATCTCTTTCTGGAGGCCCTTCCAGAGAGAGCTCTCCCAGGCTGACTCAGATTGGTGGCAGAACTCAGTTCTTCGCAGTCATCAGACCAAGGTGCCCATTCCTTGCTCAAAGCTGAGGGGCCCACCTGTCTTCCAGAGACCATCACGTTTTTTAGTTCCTGGCCCCCTTCCTCCGTCTTTGCAGTCAGCTAGGGCAAGTCATGCCCTCCTCATGTCTTATTTCTCTGACACACCCTTATGTCTCATTCATGTTTAAGGACTCACAATCAGATCGGACCCATCTAAATAATCCGTGAATCTCCCTGTCTCCAAGTCAGCTGATCAGAAATTTAATTCCCTTTTGCCAGGCAATGTAACCTGGTCAGAGGATTAGGATGTGACCATCTTTGGCTGGGTAGGGAGGGGGGCATATTTCTATTTACCACACACTGTAATAGATTTTTTTAATGGTTTTCTCATTCCTGAGGGAGGAAACTATGAACAGTTTATCTGCGTATCTATAGTGCTTGGTACTGTAGGGTCTGGTTGTCAGTTGTCATTCAAAATATGTTTAAATAGTGAGTGAAGAATTAAGTTCTTAAATAATTAGCTCCAAACATAGATTCTCAGTTACCACCCAGCAAGGAATCTTACTTCTAATTAACATGTTAGATATGAAGATGCTTTGAAACATAAATATTATATGAGAATTATATGGAGCTACTTTTAATACTGTGCTTCCTTTGGTGACAAATATAACACATCCTCATTCTTTTCCACTCTACTTGCTTCCACTGGATATAGGATATATAGGACAGGGGCTCACTTCCTCCAGCTTCTCAGATATGGAAAAAAAATGACACGTTTCTGGTCAATGGATTTAAGGAGGCAACTGCTAGGGAAGATTCTGGGGAGCCTTTTGGCTTTTCTGATAAAAGGGACAGATGCAGTCAGCACATAGTGCTACAAGTCCAAAACGTGAAGGACAACAGATCAGAACCTGAGTCTCTTATGGCATTATTAATTAATTAAATCAACACTGGTGACCTGCCATGTCCCACCTTTGTATATAAAAAAATAAACGTGATTCATTTCTATTGTTTTAATTCACATGCACATAGAGATTTTCTGCAGATGACTACTCTTTATCAGTTTCTCAGAGACAAAC